>MU225671.1:315770-329708 GCA_018584345.1 Thuja plicata
TTAGGGGCTTATTCTGGATAAGAATCCAAAAGAAAAAGTTAATCTTTGGAGTGAGGAGTTTATACCAGATTGAAGCACACTGAGGCTTATCTTCCTTGGAGAAGAAGAAGGAGCAGGCAGAGGCCACTGTGAATTCACCATTAGGAGAGAGGTTCCACACAATCTTGTCAAGATGATTATCTTCACTGAACCAGGACTGCAGCTCTATCATAAGGGGGGACAAACTTCTATCAAGGCTAGAGAGATCCTTCCAAGAATTGTTATTCCTGTAGTCAGAAACTTTATAACCAATAGTATTTTTATCTTGGATAATGAAATCCTTCCATTCCTGTCTTTCTGAGAGAGGGCATTCATAGACCCAAGGATCATCCCAGAAATCAATAGTAGACCCATCTCCCAATTTCCATCTTATACCTTTTCTCAATAGATCAATGGAAGAGCAAAAACTATTCCAGATGTAAGATCCATTAACCCTAGCTTCATTGTTTAGGAGATCCTTCAAGCTGTTGGGGTTAAGGAGATATTTGTTTTTAATTATACTATTCCATTGTTTAGAATCACCAAATATTATCCACACCTGCTTTTCCAGAAGAGCCTTATTGATAAGCTTAATAGGTCTTATCCCCAATCCCCCTTTACTTTTAGGCTTGCAAACTTTTTCCCAGGCAATCAGACTCAGCCTTTTTTTATCTTCAACACCAGTCCATAAGAAGCATTTTTGGATAGTTTCAAGCACCACCGCAAACTTATGGGGAATCTTGAAGAGGCTTAAAGCATACACAAGCAAATTTTGTAATGTCGACTTCAAAAGCTGGAGTTTACCAGAACTACTAAGGAGAGCACCTTTCCAGCCTGCCAACTTCCTATTGAATCTATCTACAATTTGGTTCTAGAAGTTATCAGGAGGTTTAGAACAGAGTGGGAGCCCCAAATAGGAAGAGGGAAGAGCACCAATGTTGCAGCCAAGAATTTTAGACATCTTATACTGTCTCTCAAGAGGGGTATTGATAAAAAAGATGGAAATCTTATTCCAATTGATAAGTTGACCCATTTCCGAAGTATAGATAGATAAAGCTTTTTTAAGATTCCTAGCTTCTTTCACAGTAGCTTCACCCATTATAAGAGTATCATCAACAAACTATTCATGGGAGCAGGAGGATCTAGCTAAAGAGGGATGGAGACCAGAGATTAGGCCAACATTAAAAAGTTTAGATATATATCTTCCCAGCCCTTCAGCCAAAATAGCAAACAGTATAGGAGAGATAGGGTCCCCCTGCCTTAGACCCCTAGAAGGTTTGAAAATTTTGGAAGAACCACCATTCACAATAATAGAGGAAGACATAGTAGAGACCAGCTGATTAACAATTTTAATTACCCCTGCATCAAAACCAAAGTTGCTTAAGACTTTTTGGAGAAACTGCCAATCAACCCTATCATAGGCTTTAGATAAGTCCAATTTCATGAGAAAGCCCTGTTTCTTGGTAGTTTCAAGGGAGTGAATGTTCTCGTGAGAAACCACAATGGAATCTAGGATTTGTCTCCCTGGGACAAACCCATTCTACTGAGGAGATATAATTGAAGGTAGAAGAGAAAGCAGTCTAGAAGTCATAACTTTAGCTATGATCTTGTATATCCCGTTACAAAGACTGATTGGTCTGAAAGCTTCCACCGTATTAGCACCATGAAATTTAGGAACAAGGACTAAGAAGGTAGCATTAATTTCTCTAAGAAGAGATTTAGTAACAAAAAATTCTTTGATAGCATTGAGAACATCCTGGCCAGTAATCTCCCAAAACTGCTAGAAGAAGAAAAGGGGAAATCCATCAGGACCTGGAGATTTGTCGCCTTCAAAGGAAAAGACAACATCTATGATTTCCTTATCATCCGGGATAGCCTTAAGTCTGGAATTGGTATTACTATCTATCAATGAAGGAATAGCTAAGAGAATTTTGATTTGATTCTGGGAATCAAGCTCATCATCTTTAGATAAAAGGAGTGAGAAAGAATGAAGCATTTCCTTTCTAATCTCTTCTTCCTTAACCAGTTTCTTATTGTTGACTGTTAAGGAGGAAATTTTGTTGATAGCTTTATGTTTCATCACTGTCATATGAAAAAATCTTGTGTTTTTATCCCCATCTTTAACCCAAAGGGCTCTTGATCTTTGCCTCTAGAAGGACTCCTCTTTAGAAATGATACTATGGTATTCAGCCACCAAGACATTCTCAGTACATCTATGCTCCTCTGAGAGACCCTCTTTTTGAATAGTCTCTTGTATAGTCTTGATCTCTTCCTGTTTGATGCTTTTAGCCTTGAATATGTCCCCAAACACTTCCTTGTTCCAAGTTTTGACATTTTTTTTAACACTACTCAACTTTTTAGCTATTCTATACATGGCAGTTCCTTCCTGATTATAATTCCACCATTTAGAAATACAATCCTTTAGGTTAGGGTGGGCTAACCACATCTTCTCAAAGCAAAACGGGATATTCTTTTTTCCATTCAAGATATTAGCATTGAAGATAATAGGGAAATGGTCAGAACCAATCCTAATAGAAGAAGATAAAGAGCAGGAAAACTTAGAGAGCCAATCAAGAGAAAGGAGAGTCCTATCAAGTTTCACCTGGATGAGATCATCACCAGTTCTTTTGTTTGACCACGTATAGGAGATACCTTCCAGCTCCATATCAAAGAAAGATTTATCATTAATAAACTCCATGAGATCCATTCTACTATCAACTTGAGACAGAGCACCACCCATTTTATCATCAACCAGCAGAGGAGTATTAAAATCCCCCATTACCATCCAGCTGATGACCTGGAAATTATTCCTTTATCTTTAAGTCTTTTCCAGAATCTGAGCCTTCCACATTTAGTATTAGGAGCGTAGATATTCATGAGGTTCCAAGAACAATCCATTTTAAGGTGTTTAACATAAATAAGGATTATGTTCTTCTCAACATGTAGCTTCTTACAGTTTACAATAGCATTGTTCCAAAAAATCACAACACCACTAGAGGCACCTTCAGAGTCACTACCAATACTACTGCCATTCTTAAAAGGGTTATTTTTCTCAACTTTCTCTCTAGACATTTTAGTTTCTTGGATAAGAATAATATCAGGGTTTGTATCTCTTACCATATTTCTAAGAACATCTTGTTTATGAGGACTATTTAGACCTCTTATATTCCAAGATATAATCTTCATTTAATGGATTGGGGAGCAAATCTCAGGGATGGTAGATTTTTTACCATCCGCAATACTCTATTTTGCTTCTAGCTCTGTCATAGCTTTATGAGAAGGTCTACCTCTTCCTCCCTAGGGCGATCGTACATCTGCTTTCTTCCTTCTAGTCTGGACTCCCCCTAGAGGGGTTATTTCTGCCTTTTTCCCTGATTCTTGAGCTTTTAGATTCAGTCCTCCTTTCTTAGAGGGTTTTTTATCTTTCTTATTATTTTTCACCTCAGACCAAAGGGATTCCTGCTTTTCTGAGGTAGGAAACGAATCATCAAAACTTTCGTTTTGGGTATCCTCCTCACTGACTTCAGACCAGCACTTTCTACTGTTTCCATTATTAGTAGATATCACCTGCTTACTCTCTAAAGGTGAAGGTCCTGATTTATCCACAACTATTACTCACTGTCCATAAGTTTCAGGGAAGCAGCCATTCTCATTTTGTTGTTCTATTATAGGGCCTTGTGGCTCCTTTTCAATAGAAACTTCCAGAGGAACAATTTGGGGCTGGAATTACTTCTCCCTATTCCTGACCAAAGGATCTTGGTAAGCAGGTAAGGAGCCATCCTCTTTTCTCTCTTATTCTGTTGTATATGGGTTCTCCTGCTCCAAGATCTGAGGTAAATCCTTATCAACTATTGTCTGAATAATAACTTCCTCTGGCTGGTTTATTAGATCAACATTTTGGTCTTCTTTTGATTTTTTCTCTTCTAAGAAATTCGGGGGGATTGGAGTAGAGGAAGAAGATCCATTTTTCTCTCTCCAAACAGCTCTTGATTCTTTCTTTTTAGCCTTAACAGAAGGTTTAAGAGGACATTGTTTAGCCCAATGCCTAGATTTTTTGCAGGAGAAGCAGGCAAAGGGGATTGATTCAAACTCCACAACTTGGTTATGAGTACCCAGCTTTGAGTTAATTGAAATTACTTCCGGGAGGTCAGTCTTTTGATTAATGTTGACACAGATTCTTGCATATACTAATCTAGTCTTTGTAGCTGTCATTGGGTCAATTGATAAGAGCTCCCCAAATGAGCTAGCCATTCCCGAAAATACATCTTCATGCCAGTATTCCAGAGGAAGACCCTGGAATCAAACCCACACTGGGGCTGATTCGAACATATCCATATTAAGGTCAAGATTTTCCCCCCATTTCTGAAGAGCCAAAGATGATTTACCAAACATCCAAGGACCCCCACACAAAACAACAGAAAGGTCTTCAGAACTAGAAAACTCAAAAGTAAAAAAACCTTTTGGTAAGGCAGCTATGTCGACTTGACCTTTTAACCTCCATTTCCTTGCTGCAAAAACCCTAACTGTATCAATATTAGGTCTTGGGCCCATAAACTTTCCTATTAGCATATTTTTCATTGAAGCTACTGTATGATCAACCAGTGAATCAGGAAGGGAAATACTAAATATTCCCTTCACAGGGTCCGACGTATTGTCAACAAGGGGAAAAGAAGATTTTCCAATAGGTTTCACACCAAAGAGCGAGGTGCAGCTTCCATTTGCAGTATTTTTAAATAAAGGTTGACCGTCTTTTGCAATTTCAGAAATCTTACCATCACCTTTCGTTGTCTTTGGAGCATCTTCACGGATTTGGAATCTCGATAAATGATTGTCCTCCCTTTTCTCTTTTGTGGAGCCCTCCACTGCTGCATCTTTTACCTTTTTCTGAATCACTGGCACGGAAAAACTCTGAACATTGCCAGAGGCCTCTTTCCCGCTCATGTCATGGTTCAAAAAGTCCCTTTCACCACCTTCTCGGGGATGATTCCAATCTGGGTCTTTGTCCCCTTCTGCATCCTTCTCTCCACCCTTGGTAATATTGTTGCCTTCACCTAGATTCATCTGCAATCCTCCTCCAGCAAGTTTCCCATCCAAAGGGGAAATTGAATTCCCTCCAGCCGCTTGCTCTCCTCCTCTCCTCTCCATACTCTCCAGACCACTCCACATTGGAAGTTGTTCTTCAAAACTCTCCTCTCCATACTCTCCTAAATTTCTAAACTTGTTGATTTTATGATAAAAATGCATTATCTTGAACAATGGAACTAGAATAATTAACCATGTTAATGTGAATTTCTTTTTTTTCTCTTGGATATAATTGCAAATTTTGATCGATTCATCATGGAAGATGAACTTCTTAAGAGGGGAAGGATGTCATATCCCTCTCTCTATCGTTATCCTCTATCCCAGATAAGGATGATACGTGGAGTAGCTGGAAGCTAGTAGAACTTTGTTTCAAAACATCCAATCATCCACATTAATAACAAATCTAGAAACTTCTTGCAAATCCACCGACAAATCTAGAGGATTTAATTTCTTCAGCCCCTTTTGTTGACTTTTGAGGATTCGGTGATAAAATTCTTGGGCCCTCTATAAAGAGAGGCAGTTGTAATAAAAATAGGAGACACTCTTCCTACGGTAAAAACAAAGAAAATGATAGGGAAGCGCAGGAGAGAAGGCATTGTGAGGAGGGAGTTTTGTTTTTAAAAGCAGCATGTTATTTGGGGAAAGGGAATGGAATAGAGATAAGAGGGAAAAGGAGAGCAGATAAGAGAAGGGAAGAAACACACAGCACATAAGGAAAGAGAGGCATTGCAGTTGGGAATAAACAACCGCAGGTGTGGGAGGATACCAGGTTCTTTCTTGTTTAGTTTAACAGTTCTTTTTGGCATCTCAGTTATTCTAGAATGAGATGTTTGGTTAAACAATGATTGATGCCTTAAAATTGGTTTTGGTTCCCTTAGGTATGTTTTTATTTATTTATTCCATGAACCAAAATAGACAAAACAAAGGGAAATCATTATTCTTCGTAACAATGATTTTGCATGCAGATTTTTATGAGTAACACCAAACTTTGATAGTAATTATTAATGAGTTCTGGAAATATAAATTTTCATGGCACATTTTTATTTTATTTTAATTATCCACTTCAATGTCTGTTTTATTTTCCCATTATCAATAAAATGGTCATTTGACCAGATTTTTAGACTATATTTCAATGTTGTTGCATTTTTTTTAATTTTACAGCAGGGTAAGATAGAAAATTTTTGCCTAGATGTTAGATATCGTGTGTGGTATATTGTTTCCTCTTCGTGTAAACCAACTAGTTGCTTTGATATAAACATCTTTATGGTTGTTAAAACTTCTGAAATCTTGAGTTTTCTTGGCAAAAATCTTTTTTTTTCTGTGACTTGTAGGAAGCAAAACCAAACAAATTTAGTAAATGCTATTCTTCTTCTGCTGATAGTGATTTATCAAAATGAATCTTGGAAACAATAGCAGTAAGATTTTTAGTTTGATTTATCTGAATGAAAGCAAACTTGTTTCCTTGTTTAAAAATCTCATATGAGGATTATCATTTTATGTTTTGTATGGGAGTGTTAGATTAAAAATGAGAAGTGTAGATATCAATGTGACAATTAGAACCAGTTGGGATGGTGTTTAACGTCATCTGGAGAATAGGAATTAAAATATGATTAAATGGAGAAATCCAATCATTAGTAATAAAATCATGATTTGTGTAATAACATTAATCTGCACCTAGATACCACCTTTCTTTTATATACATCATGCCCGAATGGAGAAATTGGTAATACTTATTAGCATGCATAGAGGTTATGGGGAGTAGAATTATAACTTGCCTGATAGGCTGAACATTTTTGTGTGTTTATTTGATTCAATTAAAAGAACAAAATAGAAATGTTAAGGAAAGGGTGTAGTATGTGGAATACCAGGAAAGGGTAGCTTTTATTATTACCTCCCAGTAGAAATCTGGTGGTTTTTAAGTGCTTTGGGCAAAGCTATGGAAACACATGTTTTCTTAAATGTGTTGGTTATTTATGTTTCATCTTCTTGTAATCTGTGATTAGTTCTACTTAGACATATGTGGAAAGTATTTAGTTTCACAGACACACCAGATTCCTTCCGATCCATCAGTGCCGAGAGATAGACTTCTTGGGCAGGGATGGTGTGCTCTTCATTTCAGGTTGAGCCCTGGGGAAGCTAACCACTCTGTGATTGGGTGGATTAAACCCCTGAACCACACTCCCATCTCAAGATTTGCAGATGGACAAGTGTCTGATGGCTTAGGAGACTGGATCATGTAGATGGACAGTTGTCCAATGACATAATAGATATTGTTTAATTTGACCTTTTGGTCTTGAACTTGATGTATTTATATGTATATTTTCATTTATTATGTAAGGTGCTCGACAAGTTAGTCGACATCCTGAAATTGAACATTGTAATTCTACTGAATATGGAAATGTTATAGTTTTCGACAGAATGGTCAATTACTTTTGGATATATTACCTTTGTGTTTATGATCAACATACTTATATGTAACTTAGAGATTATGTGTATTTAATTTCTATATCTTGAGTTTTTATGTTGACCAGTCCATAGCGATTGACCGTCTATGACTATTTAATCGACATTAGGGAATATTTGTCTTTTTGTGCTTATGTGGCATTTGTGGATTTTTCAGTCTTTACAGTCTTTAAGAAACATTGATATTCATTAGTGCTACAGATTGGGTCCCTTTTACTATAGTAATCATACTTTGGAGTTCTCATTGCATAATTAGGGCTTGCCCTTATGATTTCAAAATGTTTATAACCATTATGTTTTTTCGAAAACATACACTACCCACTTCTTATAACTGTAACTATGATATGTTGAAGGCAGCCTGGTATCTCTTCACTCATATGGCATTAAATTTTGATGATTCCCAACTTCCTTCATAATAGTATAAAATTGTTCTTGTGATAGTGAACACCAAGGTTATTGATATATTACTTGTATTGTTCTTTAATCCTCAATGTGGAGATATAATCATTTTAACTTACCATCATTACTATTCCTTGTTCATTTTGATCTCATTGTAATGCTCCATGTGAATGACTATTCTTTGCATGTTGTTTCATCTAAAACATTGTTTCCCTTGAAATATTTTCCTTCATAGCACTTTTATTTCATCACTGTTTATCAAATTGCACCAACATTCCTTTCCAGATGTCTTTGTATTTATGGATATGAAATACACATCATGTAGCTATATATGTAACATAATGCTTTAAAAAATGAAGGTAGCTCTCCATGGTACTTCATACATGTATGATTTTAAAATAGATGTTCTTGACAATTAAGTTGAATGATCATTGATTTTATGTTTACTGGAGTTCTGTATCTTTTATTGATCTTGATATTGGTTTGTCATTTTTGAAGCTGATAAAAGCATGTTCTCCTTTCTTGCATTGAATAATCATGATAATAATTGTGGTTTATGTTAAGGACATATGACACTCTCAGCATTATGCATCCCCTTTGTAGGATGAAAGTTACATATGTATCATGATTCTTTTCTATAAAATTTTGATGTCTTCTTCATGATCCATGGTTGTTTATAGCATGATTTCTTTATGTAGCTCCTAAAACTAATTGTTTGAGAGTTTCATGCATGTAGATATATGATACACTAATGTCTTATAACATTGCTTCTTGTGACTAGTGTTGATTGCATTCTTGAGAATGGCTTCTATGTCTCTAAATGTTTCATACATTCATTCCTTTACATTGATACCGCTATTGATATTATCAATATCTTTGTAACAACAAGATCTCTTTTAGTGCGTGTCATGATTGCCACTGCATTAACTAATATGTTTTTATTGTCACTATTATAGAATGATGTGAGCTTCTCTTTTTTACTGCCATCTATGCTATCATTTTAGGGTGATGATATGATGTATTTGACAATAATTATTCCTTTATTTTCTTTGATTTTACCAGCTTATATAATTAAACTAAAAGGTTTCCTAGCATGATTCCATGTCCCTTTAATAGTTTATCATTTTCCTTTGGTTGCAACTTTTAAACTAAAAGGTTTTGAGTTAGAATGCTTGACCCTTTAGTAGCTTATTGTATTTGTCATTCATATTTCCATTTTAATTCATCACTTGTACATTGCGCTCAACCCTTACGGGATTCACATTTTACTCCACATGTATTCATGCAATAAATTTCCACATGTTCTTCCACATACAATAAACTTGTTAGTCTACAACATGTAGTTTTGAATGAGTCCTTCTTTGTTGCTTCCTTTCTTATTTGAATTTATTATTGATATGACTAAGTGTATGGAAGTCTATTTTTTAGAGATAGATAAATTTGCACATGTTCTTCCACATACAATAAACTTGTTAGTCTACAAGATGTAGTTTTGAATGAGTCCTTCTTTGTTCCTTCCTTTCTTATTTGAATTTCTTATTGATATGACTAAGTGTATGGAAGTATATTTTTTAGAGATAGGGTTTAGATTTTTCATTGCTTAGTCTTTGTAACTGACATCATGTTTCATCATCCTTTTGCAATCATATTGAAGATGCAAGAACGCTTTCTTTGATCAACTGATGCAGGACACAACACCAACCCACCATTAACAGGAAATGGTGGATCTTTCCCTACCTCTCTAGTCTTTGACTTTTGCACTTGTTCATTTTAGTTACATTTTTTTAGAGCTTTCACATGGCTTGTGTGGGATCTATTGTTCAAATTTCAGCTTTTCATTCTTAAATGAAAATGTAGTTGAATCTATTTATTTGTAAACATACATATCAATTTGCACATCAGTATTTCTTTTGTAAAGGCATGAAACTTTTGTAACTATTTATGCATTTAAAATGAGAAATTTTCTTTCACTTGTAAAACATGTCTCTATTATTTCCTTGGAAAAAAACTTATTTATCTCAAAACATAAAACTGCATAATGATTAAACATTTCATTTTGGTACTGAAAATTTATCAAATAATTTAGGAAAAGTACAATAATCACTTAAGACTTAACCAACCTGAATCAGCTCAACAATTTGAGCATGTAGTGAAAATTGGTAACATGATCTAAAACTATGTGTACGCTACCTATTCGTGCACAAAAAAGAAGGAAAAATATTATGTAAAGAGGGGTTTTCCTTCGTCAAACCCTGGTTTTGAATCAACCTTGAAATAAAATTAAATAAATGAAAGCGTGTTTTCATATAATAAATGCTAGATCTACAAAATGAATTATATAATACCTTGGAAATACAAATGCTTCTTTGAATGTGATCAATTATGTTGATGCAATAGCTTTGACTTCACACAAAAATCAAAAAGGAAATCATAAAAGAAAAACCTTTTGAAATGGATCTTTTAGTTTTCCACAATGCTTGATGAAGAGAGAGAAGAATGAATTGAAGATTTGAAGACTTGGATGCTTGAGTGAATGTAGATGAATGTTTGCACAATGATATTTTTCTTCTATTATGAAATCCTTTTCTTGACCTTCAATTAGGGAAAGAAGATTGATCCACGGAGAAGATTGCCTTGAAAACACCTTACAATGCTTGAGATCTTGCTTGAGGAATGCTTGTATGAAACATTGTAGGAGAGATCTTGAAATATAGATCATGGTTACCAAAATGAGGAGAGATAGATTATTTTTATACCTCTCACCACATTTTGGGGCTCAAAACTCAAAGGAGGCCAAAACAAATTTAGAAGTCATGCTAAATTAATGAGACAAGCCCCCAATTTCTATTTCAAGAAAAACATTGGGGAAGAGGACACCCTGGGAATCCTCTTCCCACCAATCAAGCTTGAAATCAAAATCATAGGTCACACATAATAAGAGGATGACCAATTTTGAAGTGGGTTGGGAAGAAGTACAAAGGCCACAAATAGTTAGATAGGGCCTATGTGATTAAATAACTGATTGAATTGGTGAAATGATAAAGGATCACACCTAGAAATAGGGGCTCACATCATTTTTTGATGAAATTAAATTAAAATAAGACTCATATTTGAATGTAGGTGTTCATTAAGCGAGACATAAATTCCTACTATGCATGCTACAATGAATAAACACTAAGGTGTGTGCTAAAAAATCATGAAATTATACACTTGTAGTGTGCTTAAAAGTTATGATGGTACATTTAGCCCCCACTTTAGCAGGATTATGAATCCACCTCACACTCATGAGAGAGAGAGAGAGAGAGAGAGAGAGTCCAACGGTCTAGAAAGTTGTGTTGTTCTAGGTGATCCATGGAAGAGAAGAGGAGGAAAGAGTAGAAAGGCAAGCAAGTTGTATGATGCTAGCTCCACTAATCCCAAGAGAGAGAAAAGGTAGAATTAGTGGTCTATAAATCTACATTATGCTATTTAAATCTACCTTGAAATATATGCACACAGGGTGGCTTATCCTAAGGAAAGAAATATCTCCTTAGGGTATTTGCAAAAGGTGATCAATCCTATGGAAAGCATAGTCTCCACATGGATCAATAAAAATATGATCAGTCCTAAGGAAATCATGGTCTCCTTAGGGATCTATAAAAAAGTTATCAGTCCTAAGGAAAACATAGTCTCCTTAGGGATCTGTAAAAAAGTGATCAGTCCTAAGGAAAGAATAGTCTCCTTAGGTATCTATGAAAAGAGATCAGCCCTAAGGAAATAATAGTATCCTTAGGGATCTATGAGGTAGAATAATGTACAAGGAGGCTTCATATATATCTTCTACCTTATGATGGTGACATAGGACTATGGGGCCATCATAAGGAAAAGAGAAAAATGATACCTACTTCCAACAATCAGGAGATATTTATAAAACGACAATATATATATCATGACCTTAGCAAACAAGAGAGACCCTTGTTAGGAAAGGAATGCATATTTGTGAAAGAATATCAAAAAGTAGAAAGAACTCCTTGAAAGGAAGAGATCTTGGATATAAGGTGTCTATCTTAAAGAGGATTTCTTGAACAAAGATAATATCTTCAAGACAAAGAGGGAGAGGAGAACAAGAATGCACCATTTAGCCCCCCTATTTCTCAGTGAAAAATATATTCTTGATGAAGTATAATGCACTTTAAGCCCCAAGTAAGGAGATTTTTTAATGATAGGAATGCACTTTAAAGAAGGGAAAATATTTTAAACTAGGATGTAAATCTCCTGAAAAAGAGAAGATCCTCATGTTGACTCCATGCAAGAAAGGATATCATGTGCCAAACAAATACCACATAACCAAGAGAAAGTGGATATATAGAAATGAATAATTGATTGAGAAAATGAAACCTTTTCCCCTCAAAGGTGAAGGCAAGGGAAAAAAAAACATATTATATACCCTAAGTGATAGATCTTTTATAATAGACATGTATTTCAAGCAAGGATAAGGTTTTAAACCAGGATATAAATCTCTTGAAAAAAGATAATATCCTCATGTAGAAAAAAATCCATGCAAGAAAGGATGTCATGTTATAAAAGAAACAAGTCAACAAAGGGATAATGGATTTTTTGGAAAGGAAGAGAAAAAGAGGGAGGATCAAGTATACACACCTTCCCTATTGCTAAGGTAAAGGAATACTTGGCAAACTATAACACATTATGCACCCCAAGTGAAATTTCATTTATAATAGTCATCCGCTTTCAAGAAAATAAAAGGTTGAAAACAAGGAATTTAAACCTCTTGAAAAAGAGAAATAATCCTCATGTAGAAACAAACAATTCTATGCAAGAAACGATATCATATTATAAAAGATATAGCTTAACAAAGGGAGAAAATGTGTCCATGGGATAGCTAGGAGATTGAAATAGTATCCTTGCCCCCCAAGCGTGGAGACAAGGAATAAGAAAGACTATTATGTTGCTCACAAATAATTATTGCACCTAAAATTGTACCACCATGAATGACAATGAGCACCTAAAGGATAAGCTAGAAAATGTCATGTAGTGAGGAGAAACATAATAGGAACTTAGATTTTATTAATAATGATAAAGAAAAAGGTGTCATTCATTGCTACGTGTCATTTGAATCATACCACAATTAATGAATTCTTGAATTTTACACGTCAAATCATAACATTCATCAGTCTTAAGGCCACGAATTTGATGATACATATAAATGAAAGGATTGTCTTTCTTGTGTTCGTTATTTTTCATTTTTTTAAGGAAGATTAAATAAGCTGGCATTGAAAAGATCAAACAAAAAATTATCTTGTTGCGATGAGAAATTAGGAGAAGATTTTATAGATTGATTGGAAAAATGGGAAGGTTGGAAACCTAAAGCTTCTTTGGAAAACTGTGATATATATTTATCATGGGTTTTGTGCTTTGTGGCACACATCCTATACCATGTCCATCATCAAGGTTTGAAATACCAAAATATAAGGGTTACACTTAGATGGAATTGGATTAAAATTTGAAGAAGCCCAATCAATATCCATACATGTGTCAAAGTAAGGGATTAGGGTCTCAAATTCAAGGATTTTGTTTTTGCTACGAAAGGTGGGTGTAAAATCTAATGTTCCCCAATCATCATCTTGAAGATTAAATGGTTTGGTTCTTTGTATAAGAGAAATAATTTTATTGGCTCGATTGGGATCTTTATTTTCTAAGGTTTCATTTGTAGAAAGGAGGCATCAAGGATATTATCATCTTTTTTCCAAGTATGTTCATGCATAAGGGAGACTTTAATAGAGGGACAAACATCACTCATTAATGCCTCATCTCTAGAGGGAAGGTTATTGCAATGGATAGGAGGGGAAGTTTCATTAAGGGAACTTCCAATCATATCACGCTCTTCTACCACAAAATCATCCTATTTCACCAAACTAATCTCATGGGGGAGGTGCATATCAAGAGTAAAATCAACATCATTCTCCAATGGTTCATCCC
>MU225671.1:339483-351357 GCA_018584345.1 Thuja plicata
ATTTTATATGATCTTCAAAATCTAAATTATAACTCCTAGAGATTTGAAACCACTCTCAAACATCCTAACAATATACACATGAAATATAACTTAAAGTATAAGTGACTTATACTTAAATGTTATATTTTATGTATATATTCTTGCTATGAGATTGCATTTGACTTGAGTTTGAAGAACTTGATCAGAGAGACGGGGGGCATGTTTTCAATGCAACATTTGGTGTGCACCATATTGGCTTGGCGTGCTCAAGCCTAAGGTTCGGCACACCAAAACAAATGGCATGCGTCTACATGCCATATGCTTTTTGGGGGACCAAAAAGATGAGTGGCATCTTTTTAGTCCCCCATCTTTGTGCACTTACCCTACACATTCCTTAATAATGAATAGGAGTTAGTTCAAACCAATATTAATTCTATTGATCCTCATATAATCTATAAAATTGGGGTGAGAAGATTCTAATCTTGAAAATATTGAACATGGTTTTCAAATAAAGCATAATTGTAATTATAGACCATGCAATGATATGTTTGGCCCTCTATACATCTTCTTTAGGAACTTACAACAAAAAATTCAAATGATCAAATCAATTTAAATATGTAATAAGTAGGTATTGTTCAAGAACAAGCATCCACATGCACCACTTTTGGTCAATCATTTTTTAACCCCCAAAAGTTTGTTGAGAAAAATCCACCATAATGACATAGTTTTTTAGTGTAAACTCTGCATCCTGAAGACCACAAGAACCCATAAAATTAGGTGCACCACAGAGACCTACATAATGACATAATTTTTAAGTGCCCATATCCAACCCCTAAAATTATGATACACCATTATCTAGTACTATCATATTCCATATAATAATAATAATAATAATACTCTCAATCTCAAATCACTACAAAGTAATAATTTAATTAAAAAAACAAGAACTTGAAATTTTTATCAAATTTTAAACACGCCAAAGGGTAATAATTACATCAAGGAATTTACTGGCCTTGAAATTTAAAATGCTGAATTTGGGGGATTAGATCATTGCTTATGCCAATAATATTCACTCCATATGGATGAATATTCATTTTCATAGATTATTGTTATCACTTGGATTTTTCATAAAATATTCACTTAGATTATTGTGATACAAAAGTGTTTAATATTATCTCTTACGTAAATCAACAAATAAATAATTCCTAAAAGTGACGCCACCAATTTATATAGTATTCCGTCAATCCATGACGAGGGTGATTTGAATGTGATGGCAATAATAAACACTCCATGATTTGTAATCATAAAATAATTTTAAAGTTTTTTTAAAACAGGGGGAGGAAGACAGTGTAAGTAAATATTTTTATTTTTTTTTCAACGAATTATTTTTAATTTAGTATATTGTGCAATAGTTTGATTTAAATTGACCTACGAGTGCCTGTTTGGAAGGGAGAATTGTAAAAAAATTATTAACTAATAAAAAATCCATGGCCTAGGCCTTTTATGGAGCAAAAAAAAATAGTTTGATTTAAATTTTAAAGAAGTGAAAGTACGTTTTACTATTTTATTATTTGTGTAAAATAAATAATTTAATTAGTTTCTCTTAAAATAGGTGTTTTTTTTTTTAAATTATGCGAATCTTGTTGGGGACTACAACAACACCACCACTTAACCAACACACTAAAATAATTTCATTGGTTTTGGGTCTTATGGTAATTAAATAAAAGAAAATTAAAACCAACAAATCAATTAAATAGTCTCATTTTTCTTTCTAAAACTTATATTTTAATATTTTTACTCAATTATACATCAAGTTTTATTCAATGTTTTCTAATTTATTGTCACATAAAAATAATATGTATTTGCATCAATATATTCGCTTCTTCATAGAACCCAAAACATGAGATTTTTTCATGAATAAATTGGTCATGACATCTATTTGTGTTGGAGGAATGAATACATGAAGTTTGAAAGAATTGGATGACACAAGCTTGAACAAGTGGTTTGTAGTAATTGTTAAACAAGAAAGTTGCATTCGTAGTTGTAACTCACTTGGCACATTAACATTTACACATGACAAAATGATGTTATTACATCATAAACAAAAAAACATAGCATGACATTGTATATAAATGATAGCTCTAATGTTGACATGAAAGTTGACAATGAGAATGATCTACGAAAAGCTTTATTCATTAGATGGTTGTGGTTGAGTTACATGATATAGTTTATAAAAATTGTTTGATCAAGTTCATTTATCTTCAATTTGTCTTAATTTATTTATCTATAGACTAAAAATATCAAAAATATCCAAGTCTCCCTAGTTAGAATGACAAGCTACTTCAACAGAATTCAACATTCTATTAGCTTCATCTATAACTAGCATATTAAACTCATGAATAAACTTGATTTATTTTTTAAGTACTAGAAATAATTATGAACACAATATTATCCTCATTATTTGATTGGGATTCTTCTATGTTGAATTCACTTTCAATAGGAGCAATGTTTTATAATTCTCATGATTATAAGATTTTGTAATAACTAAGCATGATTATGATTTTGAAAGCAACTAAAATATTAAGCTTAATCTCAATTATTCCTTGGAACAACTATTACTAATTGTCACACTAATTCTAGACACCATAACTAAGCCATCATATAACATGACCCTTGATTTTTTTTTGTTGCTGAGCCATCCAACATTGTTGGGGCCAAAGATGGGGAGGAATTTAGATATAAAGGGGATAAAAACATACCTAGATACATATGCATGTGATTGGTTTTATATGTTATTACATGGATACTTCATGCATTTTTAAAGCCCCTCTTCTTAGGCTCTTTGTATATTAAAAATGGTTGTGTTTTTTAATGATTTCTTTAAGTTTTTGGTATAAGGAAATGGGTTTCTAGGGATGTCCTTTTTGAAAAAAAAATGGGATGTGAGGGGATAATGGGGTAATATATATGCTATAACTTATTTAAAATCCAAAAAGTACAAAGTTAAATATGGGGTAATTTATATGCTATAACTTATTAAAATCTAAAAAGTACAAAGTTAAATGGTAAATATAGAATTAAAAACATAATAGTTGATATTAATAAGTTATAAGTTTTATTAATTAAATAATATTCATTATCAAATCATAAATCAAAAAGTAACAATCAACAATTTAACAGTAGTTGAAAGTCAATCTATTATAAATGAAATTTAAAAAAAATAATTCAAATTACTTATGTCATACAATTTGAAAATCTGAAAGTTCAAATTGTTTAATTACTTTTTTTCAAAATTATTTATTATACCCACATGGAAATCTAACTTACAACGTCACCTTAAGTCATGTGTATACATTATTATGTGTGTGTGTGTGTAAGAATTCATAAAAGTGTGTGTAATATAAAATGTGTAAGAGCATCTATGAGATTGTAAGATGTATAAGAGATTTTATGATGCATGTAAGAATATGTAAGGAGGAGGTTACAAAATGAACTTGTATTTTCTTTGTTTAAAGAGCAGAAGAAGACAATGGAATAAGAGGTGAGAATTTAGCAGGAGGAAACCAAATGGGGGCCTCAGAACATTACAAAAAGGCCACACTAGAATCAAGACACTCATCAGAATCTTGAGAGGAACAATTAGTCAAAGAGTACTTGATGTTCAAGTGGTCAATAGAAAAGAAATGAATACATTTGAAGGAGAGGCCTTCATAATCCAACAACTCGGTCCAAGGCCTATTCCCAACCATTATAACCTCCTCTCCATGAAGAGGCTCGGAGATGTCAATATTGGGAGATGTTAACTTGTTATTAGTGTAGTGATTTAATTGGCATTTTTTTAAAACAAAATTTATACTTTGTTTTTTTCTCTTTTATTTATTATATCTTTTTCTTTTGTCTTATTTCTTGTGTATTTAAATTGTTACCGTGGGGATATCACCCTTTGTATTTAAATAAAGAAAATTACAATGGTTAGAGATACAAAATTTGGGGATATACAAAGCCCCATAGAACCATCTCTAGACAACAAAAGAAACACCAAATATTGTTGTTGAAAAAAACTTTATAAAAAATACTGACTAGAAGAATAGGGGAGGAAAGCAATAAAAAGATGAGGTAAACAACACTCGTTCGATAGAGAAGCATCCAAAGTTCCAAACTAGAATTTGCAATCTCTAATCCATCTTCTTGGCAGTAGCAATACTAGAAATCGCTTTCAAGAAACTCAATGCCTTAGTGAAAACCTTCTTATGCTCAATTCAATGCTATATTTTGATTGAGAAACCATGAAGGGGATCCATAATCCCATGAAAAAAAATCATTTCCAAGAAACCAATGGGCATCAAAAACTCAAAAATTGCATACAAACACCAACATCTCTAGAATAGAGTCTAATCAACCAAGGAACTCTTCTCAAACTAGAACCTCAACCATTATGTAAATATTATCCTTTTCTATACCTAAATCCAAGAACATCCTAATGAGCATTGAGGAGATGTTTGTGTTGACATGATATTGGTGGCTGGTCAGAAATAGTTATTTCTTAATAATCCATTGAATGGTAAATATGGTGATGGTTACAATGAGTTTGCTAACATTTTAAATATGCTTCTTTATAAATGGCCCATTAAAGTCCATTTATCTCTTACTAGATAATAAACCCACATTAATAGCTATTGCACGAGATAATGATGTCTAAAGACATGTCTATGGGGATTCATTAAAAATAAGTGCAATTGAAACATATTTGGATGATCATCCCTCCAAATTGAAATATAGAGATAAGATTGCAATCATGAAAGGCCTACCATCCCAACTAGCAAAAAATAATATTTTGATGTCATAGGACACAAGAGTCTCACATCAAGATTGAACTCTTAAATTTTCTAAATTGTTCAAGATGAGCTAATTTGAGTGATTTTTTGCTAGTTTCAATAATTATTATTTGATGAAGAGATGGGCAAAGTTTAGAAATATGATGTAAGATAATATTTTCCAATTGTGATGTTCGAAAGTTAGAAAGGAAATCTGTTACATTGTTTTCTTGTCTATAGAAATAGTGTATATAAAAATTTGATAACGAATCTAAAACTGGATAAAAATTGTTAAGGTTAATAGAGATCTCTAATTAAAAGAAAAAGGTTTTGTAGTCGTATTAACAATAGCTATATCTTTACCACAATAGTTTTTTTGTCCTCTTAACACTATATCTTTAGCTGAACTTGTATAAGGTTTCAGGTCCTTTCAAAACTTGTTTTTACTTAATCAAAACAATAGCTATTAAATTACCTTCAATATAAATGTTAGTGGTTGAAATCCTTCCATAGTTCTAAACCAAAAAGGAAAGCTTGTGATTTGAAGTTATAAATAATTTTAGTCAATATTTTAGATGAATTTGTCACCAATCTACTATTAGAATTTCTAACTATGTATTCTACTCAAAAAAATTGGGGTTCCCTTTAGTTGTTCCATCAAAATTAAGTTTCTAACGTATCAATTAAGGGAGGGATACATTTGATACACTGATTATGATTATCTAGAAAATTATCTTGCAAAGTCTCATGAATGCAAGTCTTTGTCATTCATTCAACTTATAATTATTTTATTTTAATTTTTATTGAAATATGTAATCATATTTATATATATTTTGTTTTAATTTATTTTATGTCATTCACCTCTTTATTTTAAATTTTAGATTATTCCAAGTGATTTTTTTAGTACACTAACAATTACATTATATTTTATTTAAATTATTAATTTTAATATAGAATATAATGTAAAATTTCTAATTTAAATACTTTTATATGCATTTAATTATTAAATACTAAGTTGACAATTAAATGACATCATAAATGAAATAAAATATTTTTTTTAATATAATGACAATTTGGGGTGCCAACATGATTTTTTTCAATCTTGAGTGATTCAAACTTGATTTGTTGTGTGAACTTGATTTGTACCACGGTAGATTGAACTAGAAGAATGTGCCTAATGATTCACTTACCTTATTGACATCAAAATTTGTTGATCTACGGTATCTAGAGACACCATTTAGTAGTTTCTAAACTTGATAAGTGAATGGGTTCCTCTTATCTCAAACCCCAAGTTTGATGTGACCCATTAGTGGTCATGAGATAAATTGAAGATAAAATATGTAATTGTGCAAGTTACCTATGTGATGATGAATCTAAAATTTTATTTCTATTTACGAATCTAAATGTTCTCTAATAATTTTATATTTTCCTTGCAATTACTTGCACATTTATCATCTTTAAATACTAGGAAATATTATATTATGTAAACAAATGTTAAGTTAGTTTATAAAATCTAGTAGAAGGGAATACAAAATTTAGAATTTGGATTAAAAATGTAGATTTCAGTAAAATTATTACACTTTATAGAATTGAACTATGTCAATCTTGAGTCTCTCATAAATCGGCAATAAATCTAAAATGATAATTTTGAGGCGAGATTAAATGTGTCAAAGTGTGATTGAGTATGTAGAGTAAATAGAAAGTATATAGGGATTGAGTTGTTAAAAGTATCTATGCATGAATAGAATCATATCATAAGTGGAAAAAAAAAAAACATAAAAATGTGTCATTTATTGATATGATATTGCATAGAGACATTTCATTCAAGTGAATAGAAAATTAAATGAAAATGGTATGAATATGTTAAGTGCACCATAATAATATTTTTTTAAAAAAATCATAAAAATGAAGCCATATGAAATGTCCAAAAAACTAGAATTTTGAAGCCTTAGCAAAAAATTGTATTTTTAAACACCAAGACAATAGTATATTAGTTTTCAACCCAAGAAATAATATAGAAAAAAATTGTATGCTACAACAACATGAACCAAAAAATTAGCAAAATTGTCAAAACGAACAAATTATGTATATTAATTGACATAGAGATTTATATTTCACATATAAATTTAATTAATATAATATACAAATTATGTATATTAATTGACATAGAGATTTATATTTCACATATCTATGAGAAAGGAGTGGGTAAAAAAGTTCACAACTCAAAATTGTATATAGGTCCAAGTTTAAATGAAAAATAAACAAGTTATGTATATTAATTGACATAGAGATTTATATTTCACATTTCTATGAGAAAGGAGTGGGTAAAAAAGTTCACAACTCAAAATTGTATATAGGGCCAAGTCTAAATGAAAAAAAAACAAGAGTAAGAAATAGGAATAAAGGACACTAAAGCATTGTGAGGTAGTGATCAAATTCATTTGGGTTACCCGAGACCTCTAAAGACCTTTTCAAATTTTAGCTTTAGTTTACAACTTGAGGGAGAGGGACAATCGTTTGGCAATCCTTTTGATTGCCTTTGAATTCGAGGATTTGTTGGAATCACATATAAAGGTGGGTAAGTTCAATAATTATCATTCCTTCACCATGTGATTGTCCCATGCAATGAGATGATAGTCTCTAAACTTTCTAATATGAATGTTCAGATGTCACATATTCCCATTTTTTTAACTTTTGGGAACAAAGTCTTTTTCCTTAAAAATTCTGTTATTTTTAATTTCCAAAGCTACTAAATAATTGTCAAACCAGTATCTCACAATCCATCCCAAAACGAATCACTAAATATGTGAGGCTAGCCATAGAAGAGGTCAAGAATGCTTTGAGAGAGCACCATTCCAACCCAATATTTGTACAAGTCATTCCCAATATTCTTGTGCAAAACAACAATGTAAAATAAGATGTTTTATGTTTTATCTACCATTTAGACAAAGGAAATAGTGGAAGGGCTCAAAGAAACCAATTGAATAAAGTGTAACTATTTTTTTTACATTTATTGCATAAGTTTATCTAAAATGTTATATTAATAAATATAAATACTTTACTTAAAAATAACTGTTGATTGGTAAATTTCCAAAAGAATTACCATATCAATTCAAATTATTATTTTGTAATTCAAAACTCATATATTAATAGTTATTGTCTCATTGAAATGATATTGTAAATTAATTAAAGATAAGCATATCCAATCAGGATATGTGACACAATGTTCATGTGCTCGAAGCTCTATAGAGTGCACAAAAAGTTTTCTGCAGAGAATAAAGGTTTTGTGAGATACTAAATAGTTCATATTAAGGACTTATAAGATCATCCATCTCTACAAGTATGTGTGTTTCATCTTGTCTGCAAATTTCAATGGAAAAGGTACTTGAATTTAGTTGTTTAATTTATATGGAATGGTTAGTTCGTGGTTTGAATATCAAAAAATGGCAGAATTTTGTAAATTTTCAAGTTTTCGTAAAACTGTGATAGGTGAGATTTTTTCCCTTGTATTCACCTTTATGCAGGGATGCAAATTTTAGTTATTTTTTCAACCAACAAATGATAGAGGACAGGGAACGCATGGTGTAGAGCATTTATTAGTGTGAGGGAAATCTTGCATCATCTTAAAACAATTATTTCTTTTCTATTTTGTAAGTTTCTTTTGTTGTTTTGGAGTTCATGATGACACTTATGAAGTGTACGATAGAAAAAAAAAATTTGAAATGATTAAAAATAGATACGTGCTATTTTTAATAAAATGGCTTATATGGACAATGTATGGACATAAAAATTGACCCTCAAGAGCAAAATTGAAAAATAAAATGAATGGTGAAAGAATCCTATAAAAAACTTGTATCATCTTGAAAATATTTAAGTTTTCATCCCAAGAAATTTCTTCTCTAAAATGTAAAACTTAAATTTGAAGATCTTAGAAGCCTTAGAAAAGCATGAAAGGGATAGAATTATATTTAGATCATTTTGGCATTGTATATCTCTTCGAAAGTTTTCCAATGATATAAATTTTGTTTGGCAAAACATGTAGAGTACACTATATTAGATTAATAAATAGTACAAACAGAAATATAAAAGAGCAGCTCTGCATATGAAGGGAGAGTACAGTCCAAAGGTGGAGACAACATCCTAGGTGGAGGCAGCATCCTAGGTGGAGGAATCCACCAAGCCTCAACACACACTACTTAGAGAAATGTTATATAGAGTTACCTAAACTGAAGCAGAGAAAACAACATTAAAAAGAGCACACGGCAAATGAAGGGAAGGGCTTAGAGCGAAGAAAATCTCCAACAACATAAGGCTCTAGATCATCTAGTTTAGTTACAAAAAGAGAAATCTCGAAGAAGAAGTCCCACAAGACAAATTTATCCTCAAGAAAAAAGAGATCTTTATTATTTCAGTGGAAGATACTCATGGAAGAAGTTGGAAAAATAACATAAAAGCACACAGATTCCACATGAGCTAAAGTTGTCAGCAAGACAAGTTGTCATACCCCTCACCATCCAAGTGCACCAAATTTTTCCTTGAGAGGAGAATAAATCCAAGCCTAATAGACAAGCTGCAGTCCAAAGAAGAAAAATGAGAAACCAGACAAAATACCACAAAACAAGTGCTCAGACTGAGTACAAAATGCTGACAAGATTCTGAGTTGTAGAGGATAGAAAAAGATGGTCGTATTGTCAAGAAACATAAGTATCTGAGAACACAACAAAACACAGCACCAACAAGCCCAAACAAACCAAAGATCTACCCACTACAAAGATCTTCCCACTGCACTCTCAGAACTTAGAAAACCAACAAATCAATTGGATGACCCAATCTGAGATAATGGCATTCATAGAGGAACACCAAATACACATTAGTCTTGACAAAAGAAAAAATAAAGGAAGTGACAGAAAAAGGGAGCCCTACCGACTAGAAGCAAATTGCAAGAAAGCATGTGAAAATGTACTCCAACCACCTATCAAATATTTAGACCATGAATTTTAACATTAAAAAGTATCCAACACATGTTAGCGAGTATACAATACAGAGAGAACAAGCAACATATTGGTTTCCAAACAAAATAGTCAACTCAAAGAAAGGAATATGAAGAAACTTGTAGGTACATCCCGAACAAACTGAAGAAGAGGACCCGTCGGGCATAAATTGAGGCATCAAGATGGTGTGTTGTGTCAACAAGACAAGACTTACAAAGGAGAGGATCCTATAATGCTTCCATGCCCCAGGCGACTGATTTTCCTAACTCGAGTAGGCAACATTTTGTTAGCCAGGGTATATGGCACTCCATTTGCTTCCCTATAGAAATGTTGGATTTGGTAAAGGTCAAAAAGGCGAAGGAGTCCCTAGACTTCATTAAGAATGTATTTTATTGTCCAATTGGGGGACTCAAATGTTTTGGTAGCTATAATGATATTTTGGGAATCGCCTTCAATAACCAGATTTGATACCTTGTGGGAAACAATGAGCTTGACTCCCTCAAGGAGATCCCTTGCATTAGCAATGTTATTTGTGTCCTCTGGTATTCTAACAGCTAAATTTGCCAATATGTCACCTTTGGAGTTTCTAAGAACAACACCATAGCCCGAGATGCTTGGGTCGCCTTTGGAGGCACCATCAAAGTTCATCTTAACAAATTTTAGAGCTGGGGGTTCCCACCTAATCTCCTTTTTGTTGATTTTTCTCACTTTTTTAAAAGAATATTTGCTTTGAAAGGAAGTTGAATGTGGTCCCATTCAGCCAATATATAAGTGTCTTCGGAAGTGAAACACAATCTGCACTTTTAGTCTTAAGGCAATACACATTAACGGATTCAAAAATAGATGTTTCAATTTTCTGAATAACAACATCAAGAGAGTTGATCTCATTACGAAACTTTCTTCTATTTTTTTCCCACCAAATGTTCCAGAATAAAGTGGAGGGGGGCACTACCCATATTGCAGAAAAGAAGGAATCCTGACAAAGAAGCGGCCAAGAATCACATACCTCATGTAGCTCACCACCAAAGGGGGTAGACCAATGGAGTTTTCATTTAAGCCAATCCCAACATGTGGAAGCAAAAAGACAATGGATAAAAATGTGATTAATTATTTCAGGTTGAGCTCCACACAATGCACAATGGAAGGTGGGAGTTATACCAAGGTAGACAAGTCTATCACTTGTAAGTATTCTTCCCCTTAGAGCTAGCCAAGTGAATGAACCTGCCTTAGGAAGTACTTTAGGAGCTCAACAAATAATAAATCTTTTGAGCTTGGAATTTGATTAGATTTGGAAACTATTTTATAACCTTTCTGACTGAATATTTACCTGAGGGCGAAGAGGACCAAATAAGTTGATCCTAGGAGTCCTTATAATAGATAATTCTATGTTAAGATTTTCTGAAAATCTAATTATCTGATCTTCCAGGATGGGACTGGCTAAAAGATCTTTCCAAGAAGTTGTAACTAACCCATTACATCTTGAGATAAAGAAATGATCTTTAACTTTAAACCCCCACAAAGCTAGCAAGATCTCCTTAGCCTGGGAGAGGGAGTCAATTGTATATAAGGGTGGAAAGTTATTCCGGGTGGAAAGTTAATATTCTAAGAATCACCCTAGAAATCTATCTTTGCACCATCATATATAATCCATGTGAGATGGGGGACAAACACCTCTCTACATTTGACCATGAAATTCCACATGTGAGATCCTGAGGGAGGATTGCATATGATAAATATTCTTTCTTGTTTATCATCTGTTGATGTATGTAGCATCGGTCAGATAAAAAAATCTGACTATATGATTATTATGAGAAATGATTTATTACTTTTATATATATATATATATATATATATATATATATATATATATATATATATATAAATAAAATAATTATTTTATATATTAATATGCATATATATATGTATAAAGTTAATCTATATTTATTCTTATAATAACTATATGGTTAAATTAATAAATTAGATTAATGAATAGACATGTCCCATTAAGGGACATGTCTCTTCTTGTCTTTGCCATGTATATATACAAGAGATCGATGCATTTGGAAAATACATAAAATGAAAGCAGTGTG
>MU225671.1:351457-367023 GCA_018584345.1 Thuja plicata
GTCCCATTAAGGGACATGTCTCTTCTTGTCTTTGCCATGTATATATACAAGAGATCGATGCATTTGGAAAATACATAAAATGAAAGCAGTGTGAATACATTTGCAATTGATCTCTGAAAATCAACATCATCATCCAAATATTAAATTTTCAAAATGGTAGCCCGCTTGGATTGTGGACATTTTCCAAATTAGCTTAAACTCCCAGAGCACTATTTCTGCATTCTAAATTGTGAATCCCTAAGCCCCCAAGGGCCTTTGGAGTGCAAACTTTATCCCAAGCCAGGAAATGAATCTTTTCTTTTGATTTTTTGTTCCCTTTCCAAAGAAATTTTTTTATCTTTGATTCTATGAAAGATAAAGTCCCTTTAGGCACCGGAAGAACTGACAATATATAATCTGGGATACTAGCCAAGATTAATTTGATCATAAGAATTCTACTTGCGAGAGATAACCAATTGTTTTTCCAAGAAGCAATTCTATTGTGGATAGATTTCATGATGGGCTCCCAAAGGAGCCTTTGTTTCTACCTATAAATAGAGGAACACCAAGATATATGCTTGGGGGAGGCTCTTGTTTGAACCCCAAAAACTCATAAATAGTTGTTGCAACTAGCAAAGAGTAGTTCAAGAAGAAATTTTTTTATTTCTCACTATTAAGTTTCTTTCCCAAGATGGGACAATGACTATCCAAGGTTTGTTTAATTTCGTATGCTTCCCTCAAATTCGCTTCCCCAAACAAGATAGTATCATCTGCAAAGAGAGTGAGTAACACTGATATTTGACTTTGGGAACTTAATACCTCTCCAAATATTCTCATTGGGAAAGGCTTCTATGCAACGACTTAAAGCCTCTGCCATAACTATAAATAGATAGAAAGATAATGGGTTCCCTTTCCTAATACCTTGAAATGAATCAAAGAATCCACACGCTTTCCCATTAATGATAATAGAGACTTTAGCCCCAGATATAAGAGATAGGATCCATTTCCACCACCTAGAAGAGAAGCCAAACTTCAGAACCACTTGGTGAAGGAAATTCCAATGAATTTTATCATATTCTTTCCTTATGATGTACATTGATGCAATCAAGTGTCCATAGCCTTTATATGTTTTTATCTATCTTTCTTTTCATGTCATACGTTGGTGTCGGCATATCTATCCATTTTTTGAACTAAGAATCTCGTTCGTTGTGTTTTCAGCAACAATGGCTTTTTCTAATACCTCTCTTGATTCTTTTGGGTGGTGAAAAAAATGTAGATGTCTTAGGATTGTTGTAGGTCCATATTTTTATATATATCATCAAGATATTTTTGACACTTTTTTAACGAAGTCAATCGGACGTCAGATGCAAAAGTTATGGCCTCCAGAGAAGTGTTTCGTATGGGATGTCATCATGCTTCATACGAAATTACATACTATTTCGTATGGAATTATCTAATCTTTTGTATGAGAATACTTTTTTGTATGGAGTTCTATACTTTTTCATATGGGAGTTTTGCTTCGTATTGGACACCATCCTGTTTCATACGGGACCCTGTTTGTTTGGCATGTCATTCTGGTTTTTATTAGGGATAATGGGCACTTCTGTTAATCTTCTAAAAAACCTAATTATAGTTTGAGATAATCTATTTTGTGTAGAGACCATCCCATTCATATCAGACCAGTTTTGTATTCGATGGTTAAGCTTATCTCTTTCTTGTATGTGGAACTCGTGCTTTGGTTTATGGATACAATGGTAAATGAAACTTTATGGTTAATCGTTATAGGAAATTTCATTTGGGCATAAAAATAACATCTTTCTTGGGATAGATATCTTAGTACCTCCCTCTTGTAATCCATGAACATTATCCAGATCTCCTTTGATTTATCTTGGGAATGTGTATTTTTTATTCTGAGTATACGGTTCGTGGCCTTGGAATCTTTGGAAGTATTAGAAAGACTTCCTCTTGTGTAGGTGAACATATGTGTTTTCCATGTTCCCTGAGTTTCTTGTCATGATTAGATGATTATCTATTGCACTTGGTTATTCTATTATGTTCTTAGGTAACTTGTTTTTAAAAAAAATTAATTAGTGCATATTTTATCCTTGTGTTCCAAGGATTCCCAGGCAGGGCATTACATTATGCCTTTATGGAGACATCAAATGATCCCATAAGGTACATCCACCCTTGGACTGAATCTACACTGAAATATCACTATTGAAAGCCTTAAGATAAAATAGAAAAGCATAGTCATTAGAAGGCTTTACCAATAATAGAATTTTGTCACAGGTCTTCTGGAAACAGAAGTTGAAATCTTAAATATGCTCATTGTGTTGTCTTTTAATGATAGTCAATTGTTCAACTAGAAATAAGTGATCCAATTTTTCCTCAAATTGAGGGTTAGGTTGTGCACCCAAGTCATCCCACATAGCTATAGAGTAAACTAGTAAACCTCTAAACCGTATAAGAGCATTTCCTTTCAATGAAGCTGTCAATAACTTCAAAGAAACACCCTGATGTGTAACTTGATGTAAAACACATAAAGTGGCCACATCTCTAATATGGTCAATAGTTGAAACATAATTTTCCCCTGTAAAAAATAGAAGTATCTTCAGAGAAACAGATGGAATATCATGGTGTTGTTGAATATTTAGATGACTCCCTGAATCAATGGCCACAAAAGAAAAATTATGGGCGATTGGTGGTAGTACTTGTAAAACTTGATTAACTACAGTAATTTGTTGTAAAACTTGATTGATTACAGTTGGTTGAGGCTAAATAACCATTAGTATTTGACTTGTAGCTGTTGGAAATTAATTTTCAAATGATGGTAATTTTGAACTAGAATTACTAGGAGCATTATAACTGCTAGGAAACTCAAAACTGTCAATAATTTGAATCCCTAAGATCCTCAAAGCTCTCAAAAAAAGGGTTACCAAAGGTTGTAACTATAGGATCATACATAGAAGGTTATACTCTTGATGAATTTTTTATTTTTCTTGATGACCTTCTTGTTTCCCTACCCCCTCTTTTTGCTAGTTGAAGCTCCTAGTAATCAGATTTCTCTCTTGTTGACCTTGTTTGCATTTTTCTCATATGTCAAATCACTAAGTCTGCTCAAAACCAAAGCAATAGAGTTGCTAGGTGCTGGAAATAATAACTCCTTCTTGAGGCTGAAATTTTTTGTCCACACCAAGATAGCAGCAAAAATTGTAGCTCGGAAGAACTACGGATCAGTTTGTGTCCCATCGGGTGTGCCAAAAACTGATGTCAATTGGGATTGCGCCTATAGAAAGATGTGAAACCTAGCTATCATATTGGGACACTGAAACACTCTCAGGCCATGGGTATCTTATGGCGAGAGTGAATCTTTGGGATTAAAAGGTTTGTTCCTTTCGGTATCACCTATAACTAATTTGAACGACGAAACGGATAGAAAGATTTTCTTCTGAAATGAAATACTAAAACCTAATGGGTCATGCATCAGATGACTAAGGTAACTTGTAGTTGATAAAATTCACCAAAACCCCTTTAAAGATACTCAAACATTCACAATCTCAGTCAAATATGTTATGAAAAAGACATTCTTGTGACAAGACCTGGTATTATCATGCCTTGAAAGGAAAACAAGATTATTTTCTCAATTTCCAGCATAAAAATGGAGGACACAATCACAGACCTACATAAATATATATCAAATATCGCATCTAACAATAAAAGAGCTTGATTAAATAAAGTTGAAAATACAACATTTGATCAAAATGATGATCAAGAACTCTGCTACAATATGTACCCAATACAATCAGCCAAAATTTGCAATATGCAAAACGTTGGCCAAAAGAGAGAACCCCCAAAAATGAGCTCAAAACATAAGACATAGATCAAGAATGGGAAAGGCTTGGATAGAAGAAAAAAGCAAGGATAAAGAAGGGTAAAATTATTGGAAACATGCAGTTGACCACCTAAAAAAACCTCTAAACTCAAATTGCATTGATGTGGCCCTCCAAGGTTGTGTAGAACAATCCATAAGTGACTCATAGTCTCCAAAAAAGTATGAAAATATAAAAGGGTCAGATGTGCATAAAAATCCTACAAAAATAGGAGCATAAGTGCATGTAACTGAAGCACAACTACATGAAAGGCCCTGTCAACTGATATACCATTGAAAAATGGCCCTCTCTAGCCTATATGCACATGTGGAAAAAAAGAACGCCCTCTATCCCCTAAAAAATGAACTCTATGTGTGCTCAGAAAATGAAAACTATCTCCATGCAAGACTAAACTCCAAGTTTTGGAAAAATGTCATCCTCTCATGCAAATATCTCAACTCCATCAAAATCCATAAAGTCAACCTCGCATCTTCACAAATGCATTGGAAGTTATCACTATAATCTTTGCAATAAGATTTACTAATCATCATATGACTCAACTTATCAAATAATAATTAATAAATTCACACTTTATAATTTTCAAAAGAAAATATAGGAGATAAAAATATCTTATGTTTTATATTAATATTTATCAAATAATATATTATATTAAACATATAAGAGATATTCTATATTAATATTTACCAAATAATATATTTGATAAACATTAATATAAAGTATAGGATACTTTTATCATGAGCACTAAACTTAAAATATGCTCCGCGAGGTATTCTTTAGGGTAAGAAACCCTAAATTATATCTTATTTCCAACTTGCATCTGCAAACTTCCACTTTGTCTCGCTAGGTGTCACCTCATGTGGGTGTCTTCTCTATTCCTAAAATCTTTTGTGGACTCATCTTTTGATAACCCATGGTAAAAATTTGGGTTGCAGCCTCTGACAGATATCATGAGGATTTTATTGATATCTGGCACTTGAAATAATGACAAAATTGAAACAACACATTTGCATTCCATTGATATGGCACTTTGAAAAATAAAATAATACTAAAAACCATCAATAACCTTTGCAATACATTAGTCATCTTATGAATACTATAGGCACATCTGTTTCCATTACTATATATTATTTGCTTCATCTTTTTTTTCCTCGAAGGTCTATCCTTTACAATCTTTGCATCAAGAATTTCATTCTCAATTTGCAGTTGTATTTGATAAATGAAAAGAGAAATACCATCTAGATTTGTATAAAAATAATAGAAAACAGTATTTATTTATCATCTTTTATGTATTCTATCATGTCCCTTTTGTTACTTCTCTATATTGCTCCTCTATTATTGATATGGCAATTATGCTCCATCGTGGGGCACTGTAACATTAATTTTTATCCCACTCTAACAACTTCAATGTCCTATATATACTTCTGCATTCATTATATCGAACATGGATTCTCTTTGAGATTTGATTTTCTTCATGTCTAAGACAGTACTCTTTGATATTTGATGGTAATGTTGATCCTTTATTTGTCTTTGTCACATCCCTCTCTCTATCGTTATCCTCTATCCCAGATAAGGATGATACGTGGAGTAGTTGGAAGCTAGTAGAACTTTGTTTCAAAACATCCAACCGTCCACATTAATAACAAATCTAGAAATTTCTTGCAAATCCACCGAAAAATCTAGAGGATTTGATTTCTTCAGCCTCTTTTGTTGAATTTTGAAGAGTCAGTGATAAACTTCTTGGGCCCTCTATAAAGAGAGGCAGTTGTAATAAAAATAGGAGACACTCTTCCTACGGTAAAAACAAAGAAAATGATAGGGAAGCGCAGGAGAGAAGGCATTGTGAAGAGGGAGTTTTTTTTTAAAAGCGGCATGTTATTTGGGGAAAGGGAACAGAACAAAGGTAAGAGGGAAAAGGAGACCAGATAAGAAAAGGTGAGAAACACACAGCACATAAGGAAAGAGAGGCATTGCAGCTGGGAATAAACAACCGCAGGTGTGGGAGGATACCAGGTTCTTTCTTGTTTAGTTTAATAGTTTTTTTTGGCATATCAGTTATTATGGAATGAGATGTTTGGTTAAACAATGATTGATGCCTTCTAATGGGCTTTGGTTCCCTTAGGTATGTTTTTAATTATTTATTCCATGAAACAAAATAGACAAAATAAAGGGAAATCATTCATTCTTCGTAACAACGATTTTGCATGCAGATTTTTAAGAGTAACACCAAACTTTGATAGTAATTATTAATGAATTTTGGAAATATAAATTTTCATGGCACATTTATATTTTATTTTAATTATCCACTTCAGTGTCTGTTTTATTTTCCCATTATCAATAAAATGGTCATTTGACCAGATTTTTAGACTATATTTCAATGTTGTTACATTTTTTTTTTTTTTTACAGCAGGGTAAGATAGAAAATTTTTGCCTAGATGTTAGATATCGTGTGTGGTATATTTTTTCCTCTTCATGTAAACCAACTAGTTGCTTTGATATAAACATCTTTATGGTTGTTAAAACTTCTAAAATCTTGAGTTTTCTTGGCAAAAATCTTTTTTTTCTGTGACTTGTAGGAAGCAAAACCAAACAAATTTAGTAAATGCTATTCTTCTTCTGCTGATAGTGACTTATCAAAATGAATCTTGGAAATAATAGCAGTAAGATTTTTAGTTTGATTTATCTGAACGAAAGCAAACTTGTTTCCTTGTTTAAAAATCTCATATGAGGATTATCGTTTTATGTTTTGTATGGGAGTGTTAGATTAAAAATGAGAAGTGTAGATATCAATGTGACAATTAGAACTAGTTGGGGTGGTGTTTAACGTCATCTGGAGAATAGGAATTAAAATATGATTAAATGGAGAAATCCAATCATTAGTAATAAAATCCTGATTTGTGTAATAACATTAATGTGCACCTAGATACCACCTTTCTTTTATATACATCCTGCCCGAATGAAGAAATTGGTAATACTTATTAGCATGCATAGAGGTTATGGAGTGTAGAAATATAACTTTCTTGCTAGGCTGAACATTTTTGTGTGTTTATTTGATTCAATTAAAAGAAAAAAATAGAAATGTTAAGGAAAGGGTGTAGTATGTGGAATACCAGGAAAGGGTAATTTGTATTATTACCTCCCAGTAGAAATCTGGCGGTTTTAAAGTGCTTTGGCCAAAGCTATGGAAACACATGTTTTCTCAAATGTGTTGGTTATTTATGTTTCATCTTCCTATAATCTATGATTAGTTCTACTTAGACATATGTGGAAAGTAGTTAGTTTCACAGACACACCAGATTCCTTCAGATCCATCAATGTCGAGAGATAGACTTCTTGGGCAGGGACGGTGCACTCTTCATTTCAAGATGAGCCACGGGGGAGCTAACCACTCTGTGGTTGGGTGGATTAAACCCCTAAACCACACTCCCATCTTGAGATTTGTAGATGGACAAGTGTCTGATGGCTTAGGAGACCAGAGCATGCAGATGGACAGTTGTCCGATGACATATTAGATATTGTTTAATTCGACCTTTTGGTCTTGAACTTGATGTATTTATATGTATATTTCATTTATTATGTAAGGTGCTCGACAAGTTAGTCAACATCCTGAAATTGAACATTGTAATTCTACTGAGTATGTAAATGTTATAGTTTTCGACAGAATGGTCGATTACTCTTGGATATATTACCTTTGTGTTTATGATCGACATAATTATATGTAACTTAGAAATGATGTGTATTTAAATTTCCATATCTTGAGTTTTTATGATGACCAGTCCATAGTGATTGACCATCTATGACTATTGAATTGACATTAGGGAATATTTGTCTTTTTGTGCTTATGTGGCATTTGTGGATTTTTTGGTCTTTACATGTGATATCAGAGTTGTGTTTAAACACTAGGACCTTGGTCTACTGTTGCTAAGTTGCATACATATGCCTGGTGCAGGAGTTAATCTGACACCATGGATACTAGGAATAGTAAACAAGCTAGTTCTAGAAATGATCTGAATGGTGAATCCAATCAGAGGTTAGATCAGATCTTGGCTCTCTTGCAGTAGCAGGGTGATTGTATGGATCATCTGGAGCAAGATTTGAGAGGTAGGCAGAATTATGAGGAGCGAAGAAAGAGAGAAGAAGACCTAAGTGTAGAAGCTCAACAGAAACAAGAGGAAGACCTGAGATTGGAAGCTTAGAGGAAAGAAGAGGAGGATAAGAGGAATGAATAACTATTGAAACAAGATGTTGATTCTAGGGCTACAACATTACCCAATAACCGGGAAAGAATAGCAGAGGAACTGAGTAGAGACCTCAAGAAGGTCATGCCTCCTACCTTCAATGGTAATACCATTGGTGATGAGGCTGAAGCATGGATTGTATCCATGGAAAAGTACTTTCACATTCACAATCTTTCTAGCGAATCTAGAGTGATGTGGGGTTCTTTTTAGTTGATGGGTGAAGCTGGTACTTGGTGGAATAATGACATGGCTGAAAAGAGGATGCAACCTGGTGAGATCACTTGGGAGGATTTTCTTGTACTCTTCCATAAGAGATGGCTGCCACAATTACACTATGATCAGAAAGTAGCCGACTTCCAGAACCTGATAGAAGGAGTATTGTCTATTACTCAATATCATGAGAGGTTTTGTCACCTAGTTAAGTATGTACCTCAGTACTAGCAAGGTGAGCGCTTTAGAACCCACAAATTTATTCTTAGACAATGTACAGAGATAGGATCTGAGGTCGACGTGCATGAGCCTAAAACTATGGACTTTGCCTTTAAAAAGGCATTGAGGCAAGAATAGAAATTGCAATAGGTGTCTGTAGTAAGGGGTAATTAAAGGACTAATTTCTCTCAAGGATTTAAGAGGAAAATCTAGGATAACCGACCCAAGGATTCTCGACATCCACAGGTCTGTAATATGAGAGGTAAAGGTCGAGGGAATGAAAATAGGAATGCCAACAACAATAATGGTGCTCAGTATCAGAATAGAGGTGCCAACTGGAATGGGAATAATAGAAATGAAAATGGGAGGAACAGGTCTGAGGGTAGGAAAGGACCACTGGATGGTTGCTTCACTTTTGGAGGTGACCATTATGCCAGTACATGTCCTCAGTGTATGGTTCAGAAAGATGGGAAGGGCCCCCAGGCTCAACATCTGATTCATGCAGCTATTGACCATAGGCAAGCTGACTTTTAGGCTACTCTGATCCAGCTGACTAGTAAGCTTTTTGGCCAAAATGTTTCCATTTTGATTGATACTAGAGCTACAGAATGTTTCATACATCCTAGAGTTGTCTCTCGTTTATCAGTTAGAGCTAGATATTTGTCTGAACCATGGATGGTAGAATATGGAAATAGGGAAAAGCATAGGGTTGAGCAATGTTTGGCTTGCAGTGAGATAGAACTTCCAAATTTTCAGACGCAAGTAAATCTTTATGTAGACTCATTGGGTTCCTATGATGTCATTTTGGGCATCAATTGGTTGACTAAACATAAGGCGTTATTAAACTGTAAGGACAAGTCAGTTGAATGTCTTGATGATTTAGGAGAACCTATAGTAATTTTGGGTGAGCAGAGGCTCCTTGAGCTTAGAAAAATTTATGCCATGCAATTGAAGAAGGCAAAGAGGAAGGGGTGCATGATGTATGTAACATATGTCAAAGATCTTGACACTCCTCCTAGTTTAGAGGATCATCCTATCTTGCAAGAGTTCCAGGATGTCTTTCCAGAGGACTTACTGGAGTTACCTCCGAAGAGGGAATTTGACTTCTCTATTGATGTAATGCCTGGAACTGAGCCTCAATCCAAGGCTCCTTAGCGTATGACCACCACTGAAATGTATGAGTTGAAAACTCAGTTAATGGAACTCTTGGATAAAGGGTTCATTCGCCCTAGTGTGTCACCATGGGGAGCCCTAGTTATCTTCGTAAAGAAGAAAGATGGTACCTTGTGGTTATGCATAGATTATAGAATGCTTAACAAGGTGATTGTCAAGAATAGGTATCCTCTTCCTTGAATAGATGAACTATTTGATCAGATGAAGGGAGAAATTTTGTTCTCTAAGATTGATTTGTGATCTGGATATCATCAACTCTGAATCAAAGAAGAAGATATATCCAAGACCACTTTTAGGACAAGGTATGGACATTATGAATTTGTCATCTTACCTTTTGTTTTGACCAATGCACCAGTAGCATTTATGAACGTGATGAATAGTGTGTTCAGAGATTGTTTAGATAAGTTCGTAGAGATATTCATTGATGGCATCTTGATCTACTCAAAGAACATGGAAGAGCATGAGGAGCATTTGTGAATAGTCTTAAAATGACTTAGAGATAAGAAGCTTTATGGAAAGCTATCTAAGTCTTCTTTCTATCAGAAGGAGATTCATTATCTGTGTCACATCATATCTGCAAATGGAATTGCAGTTGACCCTATAAAGATTAAAGATATTCTTGAGTGGCCAGCTCCAAAAAATGTGAGTGAAGTTAGAAGCTTCATGGGATTCACAGGTTATTACTAGAATTTTGTGGAGGGATTCTCGAAGATTAAAACACCTATCACATCCCTTCAAAGGAAAGGGAAAAGATATGAGTAGACTGATACATGTGAGCAAGCTTTCCAGTTGTTGAAACATAAGCTCACCTTCACTCCTGTTTTGATTATACCTGACCCAAATGGGCAATTCATAGTGATTACAGATGCTTCAAGGGAAGTTCTGTACTTATGCAGGATGGAAGAGTAGTGGCTTATGAGTCATGAAAGTTAAAGCAGTATGAGGTTAACTATGCACCTCATGACTTAGAATTGGCTACAATTGTGCACGCATTAGTTATGTGGAGACATTACCTTTTGGGTAAGCCATTTGTGTTGAAGACAGATCACATGGGACTTAGGTATATCTTCACACAACCTAATCTCAATGAAAGACAAAGACGTTGGTTGGATTTTCTGAGTGAGTATGACTTTGGCATTGAGTACATTAAGGGAAAGGAGAATAGAGTGGCAGATGTTCTTAGTAGAAGAAGACACATCACAGCTATCTCAACTTCTAGGACATGGTTGAAGGATCATGTGTTGCAGGAGCTTTCAGGTGATGATCATTATGAGATGGTCAAGTCAGCCTTGCACATTGATCCATCGGATCACCGTTTTGATGAATACACTTTCGATGATGATGATATTATGAGATACCAGAATAGGATGTACATTCCTGACTGAGAAGGGTTGAGGAAGGTAGTACTTGAGGAGATGCATTACACTCCATTTGCAGGACATCCAGGGGTAAACAAGATGATTGTCGATTTGAGTCCACTATACTTTTGGCCAGGGCTTAAGCGTGATGTGATAGCTTATGTAGCCCATTGTTTAGAATGTCAGTGAGTTAAGGCTGAGCATGTCCACCCAGCAGGACTTTTATACCCACATGATATTCGAGAATACAAAATGAAAGTCATCAGTATGGATTTTATCCAAGGTTTACCCATGACATGATGTAGGCATGATGTAATCCTGGTAGTAGTTGACAAACTAACCAAGGTAGCCCATTTCATTCCAGGGAGTTTGAGAGATGGATCTTTGGCTTTAGCCAAGAAGTTTATTCAAGAGATTATTAGACTGCATGGTGTACCAGAGACCATTATATCTAACAGAGATACATGGATGACATCAAGGTTTTGGACAACCTTGAATGCTTCCTTGGGTACACGGCTGAATTTTAGCACAGCCTATCATTCTTAGACGGATGGGCAAATAGAGAGAGTAAATCAAGTTGTTGAGGATTTACTTCAGATGTATTGCATAGATCAGCAATACAAGTGGGAAGAGTATCTTCCATTGGTAGAGTTTGCTTATAATAACTCTTACCATGCTTCATTGGGAATGGCTCCATTTGAGGCACTATATGGGAAAAAGTGCCACGCTCCCATTAGTTGGGATAGAGTGGAATATAGGATCATTATTGGTCTTGAATTGTTGAGAGAGATGGAAGATCAGATGAATCTGATTCATGCTCAATTGAAAGAAGTAGCGGATTGTCAGAAGAGTTATGCGGATAGGAACCAAACTTTCAGGCAGTTCCAGGAAGGGGACAAAGTATTCTGGTATGTGAGACCACATAAGAGCTCTATTTCTTTGGGAAAGTCATAAAATCTTTCACTAAGATATGTGGGTCCATTTCATATTCTGGCGGTTATCAATCCTATTGCTTACAGACTTGCTTTACCGCCTGCTCTAGCCTAAATCCATAATGTGTTTCATGTTTCCTTATTGAAACCCTATCATCCAAATGCATCTCATATCCTTGATTGGCGTACATTGCAGGTGCAAGATCTGGTGGTGGTGCTAGTGGAGCCTACCCACCTCGTTGATCAGCGTACCATCAACGTGCATGACAGAGATGTGTTGCAGTACAAGGTCCAATGGAACCAATTCTCTGTTGACAATGCTACTTGGGAGGATGCGGAAGACATGCATAGATCTTTTCTACAACTTTTTGATTAAGCTTATATATGTTCTTATTTTTAGTTACTCATGTTACGGGCTTATACATTGCTACTATTATCTGTTTCATTAGACATCGGGCTGTCATAGCCGATTTCATAGACTCTTTTTGTTTTGGACTCATAGCAACAGTTTGGACTTTATTGACTTGGTCAGATACTTTTGACCAAATTCATTATGCTTTATGATTATGTTCAACATGTTAGACATTATTATGGATATTGTGGAAGTAAATATGCCCTTATGTGAATTACATTTCTTTGATGTTATTTGGGATAAAGAACGTCGCGAAAAGGTAATATGGCTTAATGTGAATATTATGATATTTTATGGATGATTAATTGAACGCTATTTAAATATGGTTTTGGATTTGTGGACTAACCTACTGATGATCAATCTAGTGGTTTGATGGATTTGAAAAGATTGAAGGTGGGGGTGTGTTTCATAAAGAAAATTTTATCTTTTCGATAATGGTTGATCGGAAAAATCTAGGTTTTCACACACCACGTAGTATTTGATTTTTTTTTTACTTGCTTTAGATAAATGAATTTTGTTTCTAACTCTATCTCAAATGGTAAATGCATGGTGTGTGTGGAGATTTAAAATTTTATTTGAATATGAAATTAAATTTCTAAACTTGTTGATTTTATGATAAAAATGCATTATCTTGAACAATGGAACTAGAATAATTAACCATGTTAATGTGAATTTCTTTTTTTTCTCTTGGATATAATTGCAAATTTTGATCGATTCATCATGGAAGATGAACTTCTTAAGAGGGGAAGGATGTCACATCCCTCTCTCTATCTTTATCCTCTATCCCAGATAAGGATGATACGTGGAGTAGCTGGAAGCTAGTAGAACTTTGTTTCAAAACATCCAACCATCCACATTAATAACAAATCTGGAAACTTCTTGCAAATCCACTGACAAATCTAGAGGATTTAATTTCTTCAGCCCCTTTTGTTGACTTTTGAGGATTCGGTGATAAAATTCATGGGCCCTCTATAAAGAGAGGCAATTGTAATAAAAATAGGAGACACTCTTCCTACGGTAAAAACAAAGAAAACGATAGGGAAACGCATGAGAGAAGGCATTGTGAGGAGGGAGTTTTTTTTTTAAAAGCAGCATGTTATTTGGGGAAAGGGAACGGAATAGAGGTAAGAGGGAAAAGGAGATCAGATAAGAGAAGGGGAGAAACACACAGCGCATAAGGAAAGAGAGGCATTGCAGCTGGGAATAAACAACCGCAGGTGTGGGAGTATACCAGGTTCTTTCTTGTTTAGTTTAACAGTTTTTTTTGGCATCTCAGTTATTCTGGAATGAGATGTTTGGTTAAACAATGATTGATGCCTTAGAATGGGTTTTGGTTCCCTTAGGTATGTTTTTATTTATTTATTCCATGAACCAAAATAGACAAAACAAAGGGAAATCATTATTCTTCGTAACAACGATTTTGCATGCAGATTTTTATGAGTAACACCAAACTTTGATAGTAATTATTAATGAATTCTGGAAATATAAATTTTCATGGCACATTTTTTATTTTATTTTAATTATCCACTTCAATGTCTTTTTTATTTTCCCATTATCAATAAAATGGTCATTTGACCAGATTTTTAGACTATATTTCAGTGTTGTTACATTTTTTTTTTTTTTACAGCAAGGTAAGATAGAAAATTTTTGCCTGGATGTTAGATATCGTGTGTGGTATATTGTTTCCTCTTCGTGTAAACCAACTAGTTGCTTTGATATAAACATCTTTATGGTTGTTAAAACTTCTAAAATCTTGAGTTTTCTTGGCAAAAATCTCTTTTTTTCTGTGACTTGTAGGAAGCAAAACCAAACAAATTTAGTAAATGCTATTCTTCTTCTGCTGATAGTGACTTATCAAAATGAATCTTGCAAACAATAGCAGTAAGATTTTTAGTTTGATTTATCTGAACAAAATCAAACTTGTTTCCTTGTTTAAAAATCTCATATGAGGATTATCATTTTATGTTTTGTATGGGAGTGTTAGATTAAAAATGAGAAGTGTAGATATCAATGTGATAATTAGAACCAGTTGGGATGGCATTTAACATCATCTAGAGAATAGGAATTAAAATATGATTAAATGGAGAAATCCAATCATTAGTAATAAAATCATGATTTGTGTAATAACATTAATCTGCACCTAGATACCACCTTTCTTTTGTATACATCCTGCCCGAACGGAGAAATTGGTAATACTTATTAGCATGCATAGAGGTTACGGGGAGTAGAATTATAACTTGCTTGATAGGCTAAACATTTTTGTGTGATTATTTGATTCAATTAAAAGAACAAAATAGAAATGTTAAGGAAAGGGTGTAGTATGTGGAATACCAGGAAAGGGTAGCTTTTATTATTACCTCCCAGTAGAAATCTAGCAATTTTTAACTGCTTTGGCCAAAGCTATGGAAACACATGTTTTCTTAAATGTGTTGGTTATTTATGTTTCATCTTCCTGTAATTTGTGATTAGTTCTACTTAGACATATGTGGAAAGTAGTTAGTTTCACAGACACACCAGATTCCTTCTGATCCATCAGTGCCGAGAGATAGACTTCTTGGGTAGGGACGGTGTGCTCTTCATTTTAGGATGAGCCCCGGGGGAGCTAACCACTCTGTGGTTGGGTGGATTAAACCCCTGAACCACACTCCCTTCTTGAGATTTGCAGATGGACAAGTGTCTGATGGCTTAGGAGACCGGAGCATGTAGATGGACAGTTGTCCAATGACATATTAGATATTGTTTAATTTGACCTTTTGGTCTTGAACTTGATGTATTTATATGTATATTTTCATTTATTATGTAAAGTGCTCGACAAGTTAGTCGACATCTTGAAATTGAACATTGTAATTCTACTGAATATGGAAATGTTATAGTTTTTGACAGAATGGTCGATTACTTTTGGATATATTACCTTTGTGTTTATGATCAACATACTTATATGTAACTTAGAGATTATGTGTATTTAATTTCTATATCTTGAGTTTTTATGTTGACCAGTCCATAGTGATTGACCGTCTATGACTATTGAATTGACATTAGGGAATATTTGTCTTTTTGTGCTTATGTGGCATTTGTGGATTTTTCAGTCTTTACAGTCTTTAAGAAACATTGATATTCATTAGTGCTACAGATTGGGTCCCTTTTACTATAGTAATCAT
>MU225671.1:393661-411518 GCA_018584345.1 Thuja plicata
ATTCGCCTGGGGCATGATCCCAGCCTCATCCCTTATGGTGTCGGAGCCTTGCACTCGGCAAGACTTGATCCCTGGTGGGCTCGTTGTGAGCCATTCAACTTCACCAGTAGACCAAGGGCCCATTGACGTTCCCATGTAAATTTATGATTCAGGAAAAAGGATAAATTAGAATCTTCTCCTATTTTCTTAAAGCAACTACTGCTTATAACTTAAATTAAGCATTGAAAAAAAAGGAGGGGCTGAAAATAAGCAGCACTGCTTATTGAGAAAAAATTGGAAAAAAAATGACACATGGCATCACCATTTTAATTCTTTCCTTTTATTTGCTTAAAGTTTGCCTCCAAAATTTAAATTTTTTATATAAAAATACTATTTACAAGCACTGCTTAAAAATAAGCAGCAAACTTTAGCATCTATGGGGACATCTACTCCACAAATTGCTGCTCAAAAAGTTGAGCAGCAGCTGCTAGCTAAGCAGCAGCATGGGACCCTGCCGTAAGAGGTCCCATGGAACAAAAATAAAAACTGCTATTTCCTCAAAAATAGCAGCCCCTACTTTTTAAAACTGCAAATTTTAGTAGTTTGAGAAGGTTGGGGCTAGAAATTGCCCCACCAGCTTAGGCTTTTTTTCCCACTTATCAACCATCTGAAATTTGTCAATTTTTTACTTCTTTTTATTATTATTTTTAGTTCATTACTCAACATGCTTAATAAAACAATCCATGAGATCACCCACTTCCATAAATTTTGAAACTTGAAGTATAAACTAGAGCATAAAATTGATGGGACCATCTACTTTAAAATTATCCAAAAAAATCTCAACAGAACCCACTCAATTTTTTAAGGAAACCCCCACCATGGGACCCGGCCCAAAGTAGAAGATACCTATTTAGTAAAAACATGCTACATATTTTTTATACAAACTTTTACTTGTAATGTGAAACTTCAAACTCCACATTTTTCCGCTTTCATATGCTTGCAAGACCATATTTCCATTGTAATCTTCAATTTTGGTTTGTGCATTAGCAGTGTTGTGTTTTTGTGGGGCAATTGCCCAAAAGAATAAGTTTTGTTTTGATTTTAAAATCAGAACCTAAAGAAACACCCTTCTCTGCTAGATAGCAACCAGTTGAACACAATTCACAGGCTGGAAAGCAATGTCTACAAAATTTTCCAAAAAGCAATTACATGGCCCAACAGCCTTAATTGGGCAATGAAATGGCATACACTATTGTGCCAGTGCACATATTTACTCTAGCTCAGTGACAATCCGCCTTTTGCGCATAGGAGTAGTAACAACACTTCCAGGAGCGCTGTGTGCTCTTCTTCGTTCCTGTTTTTTCTTCTCAGCTAGCCTCATAGTATGCCGTAGTACAGCTGCTTTGAATATAGGCTTTGGTAAGTGTCGATGTCTGTCAAACAAACTATGTGTTAGTACATTCCTTTTCAGATCAGACTTATATAAGTATCTAATCTATCCAGCACCATACCTGTCAATACGCTTAATCTCTGGAAGATGCTTAAAACGGTTCTTTACAGTCTCCATATATTCATGCTTCTTGCGTTCCCTTGGAAGAAGCTGCAGATTCAGTTCAATAGTATTCAGAAAGACAACCCATGGGTGAGAAACAATTTAAGTAAGATTAAAAGGAACTAAGAAATGAAAGCTAAGTAAAACTGTAAAAGGTATTTTCAAAGAAAGTCAGCAGGAGCTGCTATGTTTTATGTGAACTTTGTACTATTCAAGGAATCCCAAAGCCAAGATCCAATACATTACTTAAACATGCAGCATAACTTTTTTCTTCCCTACTCAGATCGAAATGAATTATAAGTTAGTTTTTTAAATCCCATAGATATTCATATTTTTAATATATATTTGTAAGTTACTATATATAAAAACTTTAATCCCAAAAATTGAAATATTGATTTAAATTTTTTTAATTCGTACAACTACATATATTTTAAGTTTTAATTAAAATACTATGTTACCAGAGCCTTTTGAAACCCCCCATACCTGTATGGGTTTGGTTCAGGTCTGGGTTCCAGGCCGATTACCCTGTGGCTGAATTTAGCCTGAACCCGGAGCAAACACAGCTGGAATTAAGGGCTCCCCCAAAAAAATAAACAAAAATAATATTATTTTTTTAAAATGTTTCTGTAAACAAAAAGTGCATGTCCTTAAGTGAATGTGTGGTTTCAAAGACATTTATTTGGGCTTGTTCATGGGGGCTCTGCCTAAGCATCAACCCTACACTTTATCACGACAATGCACCAGAGCCACCACTAGTCAACCCTATTAGGGGCATTGCCCCCAAAACCTCCATGAAAGGTGCTGCCCCTCATTTCCATTGGGGTCCCCACTACCAAATTCCCACTAGTTATTAGGATCGCTTGTAACATATGAAATTACAATGAGGTGAGGGTACGACAAGGAATTGAGATTTAACTCTTGATTGTGTTGAATTAGAAATTAGTGCAAAAGCTTTGAGACTAGTGGATGAGGATAAATACCCCATGGGTTATTTGCTAAGTTGCCGATTCGGGTTTGGGGACAGATTCGGGTTCACGAATCCGGTTCGTGGATTCGTGAAAAAAAAAAAATTGCCATTTGGATTCATATGGGTTCGTGAGTGTATATATATATATAATTATAAATATATATATATATATATACAAAAAATAAGAGAAATATACATAATTCTAAAACTAAATCATTTCTTAGTATGAATCTATGATGAAACAAGATGACCACACATTATTTTAATCAGTAATGGGGCCATTTTAAGTCACAACATTATTCTGTTTAAGTCACAACATTAATATTTTCCAAATCCGGACCCTGCCCGGATCCAGCACGGACCCGGAGGAGAATCCGGACCCGGATCGGACCTAGACCCGGATCCGGGATCCAGGGTCCGAATCTGGCAACTCAGGTTATTTGTATGAGGTCATGCAGAGAGCAAAGGAGGTTATTGTAATCGAAAAATTGTAGAGTATCAGCATCAAGTCATTATTTGTGTAATATGATGCATGTTTTATGCAAAGCAATGTAAACAATGATACAAATATAAACAACAAAAATCTATATACTACAATTCATGGGCTAAACTCACAATTTTATTTGCTCTCTATGTCACTATGCTATGTAAATGCCTTTAAGTTAAAATATTAAAAACGAGAAGTTTTTGTCCCTTTTTGAACTTTTTTATAAAATCCATTTTTTTCTTATTTTTCCCCATTTAAATCTTTCATATTTTCAAAAAATCTAATACTTTTTAGTTTGCTAATTTTTTTCTTTCCCCAAAAGGCTTTTTTTCTGCTTTACTCCAAAGTAGGTTAACATTCGTATTCTAGTTCAGCATCTTTCATCCTCTGATTGTCTCACACTTTGTTAATATATTAATTGCTCCACCTATATAAATTTATTTACAAGATGTAATAGGAACTTTAATCTATTTAGGGAAGTATGTTGACATCCTCTTCCTCTTATACCATGTACCATGGTGTTTCATGGTCATCATTGATGCCATTGCCATTGTACACCCTGTACTCCACAATATATCTTATTTCTATCCACGAAGAAAAAGAATCTGTTCATTGTGTTGACTTCCTCTCAGACCACACTTGTCGTGATTGAAAAGCAGGACAAGGGACAGTGCTAATATAAGTTATCACTAGGATGACCAGCTTTTAAATCTCCTGTACTTTTATTCAATCTTGTTGTTAATGGCTTACAACCAAACCCAGCAACCGCTTCACTAGTTCCAGCTTGAGAGAGGTGTTTTTGTTTGACCATATCCAAAATTTTGCAGCTGTGCACTTGCCTCTAATTCCACAACACTTGCTTTAACATTTGAACATTGCCTTCTCCATCCAGTACTTCAATATCAAAAAGCCAGACTCAGCAAGCCTAAAATTTGACTAGAACTTGAGACCAAGGTAATATTCGGCTACATTGCTGAACACTAAAAAAACACATAAAATTGTAAAATAATCAAACTCGGCAAAACTTCTGGACATTAAAAAACACACAATTCTATTAAATAATCTTAACAAACATGCATAAAACTGAATTTACAGATGTCACGCATAGTTTTTCCTTCTTTTAGAGATCACGAAATAAGTTCAATTCACATCATAGCATCATACTACGTCACAAGGTTCATGTTCATATTTGAATTTAGAAAAGATAAATTTGAATTAAATTCAACAAAATATTAAAAATTTTAAATTAAAATTATAATGATTGAATTCAACTAATATAAAAAAATTTAAAAATTTTAAATAAGAAATAACACATTACATTTAAATTAATAAAACCAAAGTATTAAATTTTAATATAATTAAAAGATAATACAAAATAAAACAATCCATGTCAAACTCCAAATCACCCGACAAAAAATCAAACAATACTAATAATCCAATCATAATATTGAAATGTTATTGAAAAACTAAAAAACCTGGAAACAAATATAAAAGTAATAGAATACTAATAACCCAGTCATTACTATATTGACATGTAAAAGAAAACAAAGAAAACCTAAAAAGTAAAGATAAAATTAAATAATCCAATCAGAAACATGTTTTCAAAATACATTTCAACAAAAAACATTTAATTTTTCCATACAGATTGTAGGGTGGACTAAAACAATTTCTTATTTTCCTATAAGTTAGCTGTAGTCATCAGTATTAACAGCACTAATCTGCATAGAGGTCGTCAATGACTCAGAAATTATTGGCAGTCGATTGTCTGGAAAGATGGAGTACAAACAGTTAGCTGACGATGAGAAACTACAATTAAATCAAATTCACTACTGGTCGCTAATTAACATGACAACGGCTATGTTATGAAAAGGCACCGATTACAATAAAGGCAGCGGCAAAAACGATGCAATTTGTAAGTAGCGGTTATGAAGGGGCACGGGATACATCTATGGGACAAGTGATTTACCATTACAATCATACGGTATAAAAGCCAGTCGCCATCACCAATTCAGGCAAGAAGGAATCGGATTATAATATATATCTGGCATTCATTCGAAGGGAAGTGAACATATAAAAAAGTGTAATGAATATTCTGCAGAAGTGATCAAAAGGGAGTTTGATCCTGATCACTGGCAAGCAGCATATACAGTAAGTAGTATGCTGAGATTTATATCTGGATCTATAGTGATCTACAGAACATTACAATTATTATGAATACAGGGACCCATATATGGTCTAAAATATACTCTGTAATATTAGTATATTAGTATCAGTTATGACAGTATATTCAGAATTATATAATATATATACAGATACATATTAGTTATTATATATTTCATTTATGCATACATATTCATATTTATCCATAATCCTTTTATAATTAGTATACTCAGCCCATTCCTTAATCTCTCACTAATCCCGTTAAAAGGATAGGCTGGTTTAGTCAAGGAGAGGCGGAGTAAAACCTCACAAGGTAGGGGGAATCCCAAGATGGGTAACGACATGTATCACAGAAACCCTGAGGGAGAAGTCCCAAGATGGATATGAATCTGTGTTCTGGAAACATTGAGAGAGCCTACTTGTAGATTGGTGCCCAAGTGCCCTAAGGACAAGTAAATCCCCATCCTTCATAAGGTTGATGATTAGGAGAGGAATAGGGAATTTGGGGCTTGAGTGTGCTAACTATCAAATGTATTATGGATCCTTGATTGTTTCTTAGTTTAACCTGATTGAATGACATAGTAATGTATGATAATCAATGGAATTTGGCAGCTTCCAAGCAGGGGACATTACAATTGGTATCAGAGCTTTAATCCTGCCATCCTGTGAAGGATCAATTAGTGCAAAATAGCCAAAGGGCACAAAGGGTCATAGAAAGGGAAAGAAGAAAACTAGCAGCAAATCCTAACTCCACTCAGAACAATAACATGGGTAAATAAAGGGAAAATGATTTTAGAACATTCGTGGAGATGACAACCAAAGCATTAATGGACGAAAACGAAAGAACAACCCAAGTACTTCTGCAGGCCCTACAAAACATGGGTAATTCTAAGACCAATTCCCCATATAGGAGAGACATAAGTTCAAATCATTCAGAAAATAATAATGGATCCACTACATGTAGGATACGAAAACCCTCCTTCCTACCCAGAAATGATATACCAAGTGAGGAAGAAGAAATAAATACACCCACCAACAATACTGAGGACATGGCCACAGCCTACACAAATTTAGACCCTGAGATGAGAAGAACTATATCATTTAGGGAATTTTGTGAAGCAAAGAGATAAGAAGCAACCAAAAAAGAACGGAGACATCCAAGTAAGGATTTGAAACTAAAGATAAACAAAATAACTCTTCCAAACTTCGATGAATCTAATAAAATAACAGCCCATGCATGGTTACAAAAATTGAATACTTATTTTACCCTCAGCCCAATGACAGAAGAGGATGCAGTGCAATTTGCTATCCTATATTTAGAAGGATTGGCCCATGAATGGTGGCATCATGGAACCCACACCCAAGGGCACAAAAATGAAATCTCCTATGACAAATTCTCACAAAAACTGATCAAAAGGTTTGATCAGAAACACCCCCAAAAAGATTTTAAAGAATCAACTCAGATAAAATGGCAAGGGACATTGGATGATTTCATAACTGAATTCCAAAGAATTGCAGTTCAAGTTTCAGGAATTGATGACCTACCTATTTGTTGAGGGATTGAAAGATTCACTCAAGGGATTGGTAAGTGCCCTTAAACCAACAAACCTAGGTGATGCCATTGAAATAGCTTTGAGGGTAGAAACGCCATCTACAAACATCAAAACTACATGCGAGCATACAAGATCTCTCCACAAGAATGATGGGCACCGCACAACCTTCATATCCAAAAATGAACTCAGGAAAAAAGGTTTATGCTTCCATTGCCAAAAACCTTGGGGTGGGGGAATACCTGAAAAGAGGAAATTGTGCTACAAATGTAAGGAGAAATGGAACCAAGGCATAGGTGTAGAAAGAAAGGTCGAGTCCAAAAGAGAGGCAAACTCCGATGAAGAGATTGTTGAAAACAACAAGAAGAAAGCAAGGTATGAAGATGAAGAATGTGGAATGATAGTTACCATCACTTAAGCTTCCAAGCACCGTGTATATAGGATCAGAAGCACCATCAAAGGACAAAAGGTTATCACAATAGTAGATAGTGGAGCATCCCACAATTTCATTGATGAAAGATTAGTTGAAAAGATGAAACTAAAAGCCAAGAACTTTTGGGGATTTACTGCAACTCAAGGTATAGGAGGTTTGCTCAGATGCAGTAAAATAGTTCCACAACAAGAGATCACATTAGGGAAACACTCCATTAAAGAGGACTTACACGTAGTACACATTAAATTAGGTGCTCCATGGATATACTCTCTAGGATGTTTCAAATTTGATCTTCCTAACTTAAAAATTCATTTCCAGCATGAAATTCAAGAAATCACCTTGGAAGGGTTACCCAATGGTTCCCCAAAGGTAGTTTCCTGCAAAAGAATAGAAAGAATCCTTAGGCATGGGCAAGGAGAGCGGGCTGCCCAATGCATGATCTTGAACAAATCTACTCCACAAGGCTCAACTATACACATTGATGTCCAACCCATCCTTACGAAACATAAAAGGGTGTTTGACGATATTCCACCTGGGTTACCTCCCAAGAGGGGATTTGAACACATTATAGAATTGATAAAAAGGGGCAAAACTAGTAATTACTACACCCTTTAGACATCCCCAAAAATATAAAGAGATAGAGAAAACCATTAAAGAACTTTTAGAGACAGGCCATATCTAACCAAGTTCAAGTCTTTTTGCATCATCAGTAGTGCTTGTTAAAAAGGACAATACAATGAGAATGTGTATAGATTATCAAGCTTTGAACAAGAAAACTATAAAGAATAGCTACCTTATCCCTAGAGTGGATGAACTTATTGATGAGCTTCAAGGGGCCAAATATTTCTCTAAGATTGATCTGTGTTTGGGATATCACCAGATAAGAGTGAGAGAATAAGACATTCCAAAAACAACTTTCAAATGTCATTATGGACATTTTGAATTCTTGGTTCTCCCCTTTGGACTGACAAATGCTCCATCTACATTTCAATCATGCATGAACCATACATTCAAGAAGCAATTGAGGAAGTTCCTATTGATATTCTTTGATGACATTAATATACAATAAAACATGGAATGAGCACCTTAGACATATTGATGAAGTTTTGGGAATTCTTGAACAAGAATCATTATATGCCAAAGCGGCAAAATGTGAATTTGGTTTAGAGTGTGGACGAAGAGAAAATCAAAGCTATTAAAGAATTGCCCAAACCAAGAACCCTAACTCATTTGAAGGGATTTGTAGGCTAATATAACTACTACAAAAAATTTGTAAAGGATTCTAAAAAATTGCAGTCCCCCCTCACTGACCTAACCAAAAAGGGAATGTTTGTTTGGAATGATGTAGCCCAACAAGCCTTTGAGAACCTAAAAGAAATAACGGGTTCTTGCCTTGTTCTTGTCATTCCCGATTTTACACTACCATTCGAATTGGAATGCGATGCATCCGGAGAGGGCATTGGAGCGGTCCTCATACAAAATAAACATCCAATTGCTTTTGAGAGTTGCAAATTCACTCAAATTGAAAAACTTTATTTATGATAAAGAAATGTTGGCTATTATGCATGCATTGGCCAAATTTTGACAATACTTGGTTTGTGGAAAATTTGTGGTAAAAACAGATCACAACACCTTGCAATACTTTCCAAGTCAAACAGATCTAAATGATCGTCAGCAAAAGTGGGTTACCAAACGACAACCTTATAACTTTGATATAGAATATGTTAAGGGGAAGAACAGTGTCGTAGCAAATGCATTGTCTCGTAAACCCTATTTGTGCACCATAACAGGTATTACAACAAATTGGAAGAGCTCCACCATTGTTGAATATGCCAAAGATCCACACGCAAGTAACATCCTTGAAGGAAATATACAAATGGAAAGAATATAAGGTAGTAGAAGAACTTATTCCTTACAAAGACAGGATATATCTTACACTAGGTTCAAAGATGAGAACAAGAATCAGTAAGGAATACCATGATAATCCCCTAGCAGGACACCAAGGATATTTTAAAACCTATAAACCAATGAGAGAAAGGTATTCTTGGAAGACAACTTAAGAAAGATGTACTTAAACATGTCCAAGAGTGTATGACATGTCAAAAGAACAAAATTGAGCAAACACATCCAACCGGCCTCCTCCAACCACACGAGAAGTGGGAAAGTATCTCTATTGATTTCATCACAAGGCTTCCTAAAGTCCAAGGAAAAGATTGTATATATGTAGTAGTGGATCAGTTTGTTGATGTTTTCAGAACTAGAACAGCGTTGACACAAATATCAGATATCTACGAGCACAAATACAGATTGACACAATTATTTTACCCTGGGAAACCCTCCTACTCGAGGGAAAAACCCAGCCACGCCCGAAAAGTAGATCCCTTTATTGAGATCCCAGCCACGCCCGAAAAGTAGATCCCTTTATTGAGATATCAAAACAATTACAATGATCTTGCTTATGATTGAAGTCTACAAACTGTCAATCAATAAGCCTGCCTTTTTCTTGACAAATATCTTAGTCTCTGATAAAAACAAACTGATTACAAAAATGAATCACACAACAACCCAACCATCATACATAGATCATATATATTTTCAGCAATACAAAAAATACAATACGGCCCTTATACTTTCAAAGCATAATGAACACAAATCTCCAATCCTATAACGCTACAGACTGAACGAATAACTACAAGCCTCACTATTATTTTCACTGAACCAAGATACTGAATACGAAGCTCACGATTTTCTCCTGCTATATATATTCAAAGATACAATACAAAAACAAAGTATCACGCCTGACAAGTGAGTCTCAACGGACTTTTTATTTCCCATTGCCTAAACAAAAATATGATGTTATAAAGAAGGCTCCCGCGGAATGCCAAGGGGTGGCAGTTACGATTCTTCAATAATATTCGACAACCGATCTTCCTTAAACGAACAACAAGATGAAACAGTGCCAAGACATTCAACTCGATGCCAAGTCATCACGCACACACTTACATGACATCCACGATGTCAGACATCACACGTAAAGTGCCAAATCAACCACGAAGCTGAGTCAACCATCTCCAGCGATAATTAATCTCTCTCGCAGCTATATAACATTAACACTCCCTCTTAGCAAGAGAGATCATTCATATGAAATGGTGTGTCTCAACCTGACAAGCACAATAAGCTGGAACCAAAAGGAAAGTCAACAAAAATCTCATCACATATTTTCTCAATATAAAAATTTTATCTCAATATAACAACATTCACCATAGCTACTCCTAGAGGGTGAATCAGAAAAAACAAAAAATAATAAAGCCGTGGAGTCACACACATGACTTCCACCATGGCTACTCCCAGAGGGTGGATCCACCATAGCTACTCCCAGAGTGTGGAACAAGGGATTTCACCTTGAACTTCTCTCGCAGAGAAGAACTCATTAACAAGGGATTTCACCTCGAACTTCTCTCGCAGAGAAGAACTCATTAAAGCACAAAGGATCCTCTGAATGTTGAGACTCCCTCTCAGCCTAGACTCCCTCTCAACAAGAGCAGCATTCTCATAGCTTTGATTATCACAATACCAAGAAATTGGCTCCAATGTTTGTTCAACAATAAGCTTTGCAGTCACACTGCTACACAAGCTTGTTGATCCTCTGCAAAGGACTTGGCATTCTACATCTGCCACTCAAGCTCCCTCTGAATCTGATTTCTACAACTAAATAATCTCCCTCTGAATAACAGTTCTTCCTCTTCAAAGAAACTAATTTCAATGACAATCTGAATAGGTTCTTTCTCTTAAATTTCCATCACATGCAATTAGCAAAAATTTCTCAGTATTCAATAATCCATCAAACCACATTTGACACCCATTAGTCATCACAAATCTTCTAGAATCCAATTTTCCTATTCTGGTTTGGATCATTTCCTTAAACCCGCTCTGCTACCATGTTGATGTTTTCAAAACCAGGATGGCATTGACACAAATATCAGATATCTAAGAACACAAATACAGATTGACACAATTATTTTACTCTGGGAAAACCCTCCTACTCGAGGGGAAAACCGAGCCACACTCGAAAAGTAGATCCCTTTATTGAGATATCAAAACAATTACAATGATCTCGCTTATGATTGAAGTCTACAAACTGTCAATCAATAAGCATGCCTTTTTCATGACAAATATCTCAGAGTCTCTGATAAAAACAAACTGATTACAAAAATGAATCACACAACACCCCAACGATCATACAAAAATCATATATATTTTCAGCAATACAAAAAGTATGATACGGCCCTTATACTTTCAGAGCAGAATGAACACAAATCTCCAATCCCATAATGCTACAAACTGAACGAATAAATACAAACCTCACTATTATTTTCACTGAAGAAAGATACTAAATACGGAGCTCATGATTTTCTCCTGCTATATATTTTCAAAGATACAATACGAAAACAAATCATCACGCTCGACAAGTGAGTCTCAACGGACTTTTTATTTCCCATCGCCTAAACAAAGATATGATATTGTTACAAAGAAGGCTCCCGCAGAATGCCAAGGGGTGGCGGTTACGATTCTTCAATAATATTCCACAGTCGAGCTTCCTTAAACGGAGGACAAGATGAAACGGTGCCAAGACATTCAACTCGATGCCAAGTTATCATGCGCACATTACATGACATCCACGATGTCAGACATCACACGTAAGGTGCCAAATCAACCACGAAGCTAAGTCAACCATCTCCAACGATAATGTATCTCTCTCACAGCTATATAACATTAACACGGTTAACCAAGTATGCTCATTTTATCGTTGTATCTACAGAAGACAGGGCACCCTAAGTGGTCGAAGCCTTTTTCAAAGAAGTGTTCAGATTACATGGATTACTAAAGAACGTTATTAGTGACAAAGATAGCCTATTTTGACAAGAGCTCTTCCGATTGGCAGGAACTGAATTGACTCCTAGCACAAGTTACCATCCCCAAATCGATGGTCAAACGGAGATTGTTAACAAGTCGATTGAGGGATACTTGAGAAGCTACGTCACCGATCAACAGAATGCATGGATCAAGTGGTTACACCTTGGCAAATATTGCTACAATACAACTCACCACTTATCAATTGGAATAAATCCATTTAAGGCTTTATACAGCTATGAGCCAACCTCTTTTGGAAGTTCGGCACTTCAAAAAAGTAGAGTACCAAGTGCCAAGGATTTTGTACAGAAAAATGTAGATATCATGAACATTCAAGCATAATCTCCACTATGCCCAGAACCAGCAGAAGATATATGTCGATCGGAATGGTACCAAAAGAACATTTGCAGTTGGAGATTTGATTTCCTAAGGCTACAACTGTATAAGAAATCTTCCATCAAGGCCATTGGAGCAGAAAAACTAAAGCCTCGATTTTATGAGCCTTACAAGATCTTTAAAAAGAAAGGTGAGGTGGCTTATGAATAAGAATTACTCGAGAACAGCAGAATTCACAATCATTTCCATGTATCCCGACTAAAAAAAGTCCTTGGACAGCAAATTACTACATGTATAGAGTTACCTTCGCTTGATGACGAGGGCAAGCTGATCTTGTAACCAGAAGCAGTTCTCAATATGAGGGGAAAGCGATTAAGGAATAAGACCATTCCCGAATTCTTAATCAAATGGATGGGTCTACCAGAGGAAGATGCCACATGGGAAGGAGAAGAAATATTTAATAATCCAAACTTGAAATTGCTTGTGAACAAGCAATTTTGGGGAGGGCAGACTGTCATGACCCCTGAATTGTCCATAGTATAAACGACTATTAGTAGTCATCAGTATTAACAGCACCTATCTGCATAGAGGCCGCCAATGACTCGGAAAATATTGACAATTGATTGTGTGAAAGATGGAGTACAAACAATTAGTCTACGATGAGAAACTATAATTAAATCAAATTCACTACTCATCGCTAATTAGCATGACAACGGTTATGTTATGAAAAGGCACCGATTACAGTAAAGGCAGCAATAAAAAGGATGCGATTTGTAGGTAGTGGTTATGAAGGGGCATGGGACATGTCTATGGAGCAAGTGATTTATCATTACAATCATACGGTATAAAAGACAGTCACCATCACCCATTCAGGTTAGAAGGAATCAGATTATAATATATATCTGGCATTCATTCGAAGGGAAGTGAATATAAAGAGGTATATTGAATATTCTGCAAAAGGAAGTGACCTAAAGGGAGTTCGATCCTGATCACTGGCAAGCAGTGTATACCATAAGTAGTATGCTGAGATTTATATCTGGATCTATACTGACTCTACAGAACATTACACTTTAATATTATTATGAATAAACGGACCTATATATGGTCTGAAATATACTCTGTAATATTAGTATATTAGTATCAGTTATGACAGTAATTCAGAATTATATATGTAGATACATTTTAGTTATGATGTATTTCATTTATACATACATATTCATGCTTATCCATAATCCTTTTATAGTTAGTATACTCTTAGCCCATTTCTTAATCTCTCACTAATACTGTTAAGAGGATAGGCTGGTTTTGTCAGGGAAAGGCAGAGTAAAACCTCACAAGGTAGGGGGAATTCCGAGTTGGGGTAAGAACATGTATCACAGAAACCTTGAGGGAGAAGTCCCAAGATGGCTATGAATATGTTCCAGAAACCTTGAGGGAGCCTACTTGTAGATGGGTATCCAAGCGCCCTAAGGACAAGTAAATCCCCATCCTTCTTAAGGTTGATGATTAGGTGAGGAATAGGGAATTAGGGGCTTGAGTATGCTAACTATCAAATGTATTATGGATCCTTAATTGTTTCCTAGTTTAACCTGATTGAATGGCTTAGTGATGAATGATGATCAATGGAATTTGGCAGCTTCCTAGCAAGGGACATTACAGACAGCTGTCATTTGATTATAAATTACAAATTTCATTCCATGGAAAACATGTGGCCAAAACAATTTTTATTGGTGGTCTGGTGACAGAGACCTCATCCAGGACCATGACAACGCGGAGCTTCATGGTGCATGACATTTCTCAAATGCAGCTGAAAAACTCTCTCAAATCAATCCTTGCTCTAAATCACTCAAATGCACCTGCAAATCATCACAGCCTGATTTTTAATGCTAACCGATATTTTATCACAGACTCTTTATCTCATTGTTGAATTTTTAGGCAATTGTCAGGCAAGTTACTCACCAGGCCTGCTCTTTGGCAAGTAGTCACCCAATTTTTTCATCTCCAGTCCATAGCACAACCACTTACCACTCACAAACCTTTTCTTGAATATCTCTAGCCATTTGATTATGCACAACTTGTAGACAAAAAAACCAGTGTGGTCTGAATAAAAACTTCCATTAAAGCTGAGTTTATCGGTGTAGCTCCTAAACATGGTTAATAACTTAAATATGTAGATTTAGAGTAAATCATTGATAGTTAACTTACAGATTTCTACATAGCAGTTTTGAGTATTCACTCTAACCAAATTCACTATTTACTGAACTGCTCAAAGTCCAGCTCATGAAATGCATGAGAAATATATAGGAAATAAAGTTGTGAGATTTACAAGAATGATAAAGCACTAGATTAAAGACGGGGGAAAGGATAAGCATGGCACTGACAATGGTTAGAAACAACAAGATGCAAGAAAATCACAACAAAAATGGACAATACAATGAGAAAAGTAAAGATAATGGCCAGATGCCTACCACTCCTAACTGCTCTGATGCATTTGCCTTCCACAGTCGAAGATTAGTGTCATCGCTGCCCGAAAGAACATAAGTTGCATCACAACTAAACTTCACACAAAACACCCTGCAAGATAGAAAAGGTCCCTAGTCATTAAATGCATAACAGAATATTGTTTCCCCTAACTGTAGAAACAAAAACAACCAGAACTTTCAAAAACTTACATCACAGATAATTTAAATGAAAGACAAAGTTACAAAAAAGCCCCTATGTTTATCAATGAAGCTCAATCTAAAACTAAAGCGTTATGATACTTTCTCATTAATACCGATGAAGTGATAATTAAATCAAAGACATACAAATACACGGTCTTAAACATTCAGAACTTAAAGAGTCAATTGACAGAATGATAAAAACCCAGCATCAAAAACACCTAAAAATTCCAAACTTTTTACATCTTATCAATCTATTGATTGTCCAGCAACATTTGTTCTAAACTATTCACCGAAGTGAAAAATCACCATCTAATCTCACTTAATTGTATTGTCCAATTGAAAGGAAAGACAATGCATTCATAAAGTCATCTGAAAAGCATTATTGTGGCACTCATTTGATGGAAGTAATATTGAATTTTGTACCTTCAAATTGGTTAAAGAATTGTAGCCTAAGGGAAAAGGGAAGAGTTTCTAGAGGAAAAGAGGAAAACTACCTTTGCATTCGTTTTGTGTGGTAGATTTCTCTGCTATGCCCTCCATTGTAGGGAAATATTCTCACCTGTAAAAGGAATCACTTAACAATGATATGGCATTTATATTTGCATTGTGAATTCAAAGCTATAATGAAATGGCTTAAACTTATTTTGTTATAGAACCATGTTGAGGATGGATGCAATGAAAAGGAAAGGCATTGTTGGTAACATAAAAAGGACTCACTGTTCTATCATAAGATCCAGTAACAAACTCTCGGCCACTTGGAGAGTAATCAATATCCATCCTATAGTTTAAAATCACACATTGGAGGCATTAATTAAGGAATTGTCAATCCAACTCAAAAGGTTATTTATCTATAATAGTAAGGTCTTCTTAGTACTCACACGGAGGAAACATGATCTTGGTGAACACAAGTTGAAAAATTCATTCTCCTCATGTCGTAACTATAGCAATTGCAATCTTCATTTGCCTGCAATGACAGTTTCATGTAATTTTCCCAGAGGCTGGACGGAGGACAAGGACCATAAACTAATAGAATTTAACAGCGAGAAGTTGTTATTATGATTTTTAACTGCTTCTTTGCACACAGAAAATAAATATTTGACTGAACAATTATTTTTATACATACAAGCTATGAATGATAATCCGAATGTACAGAGAATTTGAAACCCCAAAGGTGTGAAAAAGAATACACACAATAACACAAATCTCAAGAGAAATGTCAGGAAGACATATTTATAACAAAATAAAATGAACCACACTATCAAAGGACATTCTTCAGTTTGAATTGTCAGAATCACATACTGCTGTGAAGTTCATAGGCTCTCTTGGATTCCATGCAATAGCATTATTCCTTGTCTGTAACAAAAGAAACATGAATTATATTTTAAAACAAGAATATATACCACATAAATTCACAAATGGAAACATACCTCTTCAATCACAAATACATTTTACATGCAATCAAAATAAAGCATACAAATATAAAGGTTTTGACAGAAATCATCACTTTTAACATCAAGACAAAAAGGACTTCAATAAAATTACTAGGATCCAAATAGCTTTGTCACATACCCAATTCCTTAAAAGAACAGTTCACGTATGAAAGGATTTACATAATGGTGTACCTCGCACACACCCCATTCGCCCTCACAAAATAGGGACCCCATTTTTCTTCTTTGCTTGTGCCTTTCTGCCTTTATTGCATTTGTGTTTTGGTTTTGGGCTAAGTTACCAAATTCGTTCTGAAAACCCCAAATTCGAAATCCGGTTCCGTCCTAATTTGGGTCCGATACGAATTCGAGTCAAATTCGGAATTTGACTGTGTAATTCGTTGGGAATTCGCACTTTCAGACCCTGGCCGAATTTTGGCGAATTAAAAACGAATTTCAAAAATACATGGCGGACCCGGGCCGTATTTCAACGCCTTTTGGCGAATTTAGGGCGAATTTGCGGGATTAGCGAAAATGTTTGACTTTCAACGCTGTTTTTTAATGTTTTTTAATTTGTTTTTAACGCTTTAGGGTGTAAAGTGTCACGTTTTTTTCCTCCATGGGTTTTGTGTAAACCGTTTTGTGGACTGCTGCGTTTTTTTCCTGGGTGGACTGCTGCGTTTTTCTCCTGGGTGGACTGCGTTTTTCTCCAGTGGTGGACTGCGTGTTTCTCCAGTGGTGGACTGCGTTTTATGCAGCTGCGTTTTAGCAGTCATACTTGAGCAAAATAAATTCTATGCAGCTGTGTTTTTTACTGTGGACTGCGTTTTTTTCATCCCCTTTAGCAGTGCTGGTGGAAGCTAAGCGTTTTTTTTCAAGTTCGAGACTGAGAGGTATATGTAACAGTAATACTATTTAGTATTTGTATTAGTATACAGTATTTGTTTTTGTATTAGACTATTAGTATATGTAAATGTAATAGTATTTGTATTTAGTTTTAAATTTTGTTTTGTTTGTAAATTGTTGTTTATAGATTCATCATTCAAACTCAAAGAATGGCTGCAAGTGCTTCTAGCACCGATAACTCCCGCTTCGAAGTAGACAGACGCTCTCCGCTATGGAAATATGTGGAAATGGTTAACCAATTGCCAGGTGGAGGAGGTTATTTGTGGATATGCACTCATTGCAAAGAGGAATTCAGTAGCTCTTACAGTAGAGTGAAAGCACATTTGTGCTTTATTCCTCAGCATGGCATTAAATTTTGCACAGGGAAACCAAGAGTTAATGGGGTACTACCTAAAACCTTTCTTCCAAACCACATTGTGAACAAATATATTCAAGAGCAAAAACAAGCAGACAAAGAATCTGGGAGGGCAAGTTCTCATCCTTTGC
>MU225671.1:413589-447541 GCA_018584345.1 Thuja plicata
TGTCATTTGAACTAAAACAACAATATATGTGGTGGTCTATTTTGCTATGTTGCTTTATTATTAGCATAGTCATGTATGAACTTATTTGCTGCTGCATATGTTTATATATATATATATATATATATATTTAAAAAAATTCTTGTACAGACGAACCCAAAACGAATCGAACCTAGCCCAAAAAAAAATTGAACGAATCTCGAACCCGCATCCAAACCGGAATCTGAACCGGCAACTTAGGTTTTGGGTGATTGAGTCATTGATTTCGAGTTTTGTTTAGGTTTTTTATTTTTCTGTATGAGTGTTGGGGTTTGCTTTGCCAGCATGCCAGTATGGTTTGCAATCATCCAAGAGGTTTAATACCAACATTATATGGGAGCATTCCTACACACCAATGTTGAGCCAAATTTAAGGTACGTCATAGTGCATGCTTATTAAAAGTTTCATTGTACTTGTTTATGAGTTTATACATGAGCTTCCGAAATCATGTGGGTTGTTGAAGATTTTAATCAAATCAATCTCCAAAACCTTCCAAAAAGAAAAAGACTTATCCCTCGCTCATTTTTATCCTATTGAGTTGATTGCTCAAGGCATTTCGCTAAATTTCCAAGATGGGGCAATGCAGGGACATAGGGATGCGATTTCAGGTATGGCAAAAAAGATGCTGAACTTTGGGGATGGCAGGAGCATTTCTACACACCAAGGGTAAGCCAAAATTAGGGTGCATCATTGTGTATGCTTATTGAAAGTTTCTTTGTACATGTTTGTGAGTTTATATATGAGCTTGCAAAATCATGTGGCTGTTGGAGATTTTAATCAAATCAATCTCCAAAACCTCCCAGAATGGAACCAGCAAAGAAAAAGACTTATCCCTCACTCTCTTTTTATCCCGTTGAGTTGATTGCTTGTGGCATTTCTCCAAGTTTCCGAGATGGGACAATGCAGGTACATAGGGATGCAGTTTCAAGGATGGCAAAAAAGATGCTGAATTTTGGGGATGGCAAGGCATATGAATTTAGATAAAGTCTTAAACAAACTAAAAGCAACTAAAAATGCAAAAAGTAAATGCAAAGTCCCAGATTTTCAATGGCAATCCTTCCTCATTTAGTTTTTTCGTTGAAATTTTTTAAAATTTTAAGCATCAAATGTAGCAGGCTGTCCAGTTCTGGAAAACAAGGATCTCCCCTCAAGTTTCCATGGAACCCTGGTTTCATAAGGATAGCTTTGATATATGTTGAATGGCTAATACTTCAGCTTACCTCCTCAAGGTTTCCACATGATTTCTTAGATTCTTGCAACAATATCAATCTTGCTAAAACCTAGATGTCTAAAATCTGAATACTACAAGAAAATTGGTTATAATAAATTTAGATTTTGCCTAGATATTTAAAGTATCTTGACCAAATTTCAATACTATTCAATAACTACCATTTGGCAAGACAAAAAGCTCTGAAGTTAGAACTTTTTATGTGAGTATCTTGACCAAATTTCAATATTATTCAATTATGCTTTTTATGATAATCTTATCAGTGTGACTCAGCAAAGAAAGAAATATCATACCTGCATAATTAGCTTGTGCAAAGGTGATGCCATGCGAAGGTCATACAAAGTAATGCTGCGATCGCTGCCACATCAAATGAAAGGTACAAGTATGTCAAAACTAAATTGAAAATATAGTATAATTGGTTAATTATGCAATACTTGACTTGAAATAAAACCATGTTAGACTAGAATTACAAGATGAAACAGTTAAAACTTTTGAGGAAAAAACCTATCCAGCTGTGTTACATAGTCAATAACCACCCTGTTATCCATTTGATAAACTGCTATTTTCATTTGACATTTTTCCAAATGAAATAAAACAGCTTATCTGAGATAGACACATAAACATCTTGAGGACACGAAAGTATAATAATGGAGTGTAAACTAAGTCTAAGAAAAAGAATGTAATAACAAAATCAAGTTACAGCTCAAACAATGTCCAATAAATTATGTCAATCCTAAGGCCCCCTTGAAAACAACTGGGGCATTTTTTTGCGCAAGGAAGTTGAGTTGAAATTCAAAAACATTCGGAAATAGTGTATGTTACTATAATATGAAAACAAGAACCATTGATGAATTTTGATCCTTCAGATCGCAACAATGGTAAGTATTCATTGGTTCTCTGACAGCATTCACTGAGCTTCCCACCATATCAGAAGAATAATGATTACTTCAAAAATAGAAGACAATGGTTGGATGCTCAATGAATCCTTGAAGCCTTTAATTCATGGTTGAAAATCGCACGATTATATCGCGGATATCGCGCTACACAGAAGCAAGCGATATTATCGCAATTAATATCGCCGACGATATTTCCAATTTTGCGGGGCAGTTTTTACTAAAAAAATCGCGATATTAAGCGCGATTTATCTGAAAATCTTGGCACGTAAAGTGAAAACACGAAAGTTCAAAAAAAATGTGTTTTAAAAAGTTAGGGTTTTTTTTAATTGTAAAGTGACACGACGCCAAGCAAAGCCAAGGAAAGACGTCCACAGCCACCACACTGCAGAGTTACAGACAGCCACCACTGGAAACTTGGTTAAAGGAGAGAGTCGACAGCCACCACACTGCAGACAGCCGACAGGTATTTGTTAAACTTAAAAGCTCGATTTTGTCTGCAGTTTATTAAAATTTAATATTAATTTAACTGTTTAAAAATTAACACTATAATTTGTAAATGCAAAGGAACAATGGACTCCGACTAATATTATTAATTAAAATTTCATAATATTAAGAGGAGCTTCAGCATCTCAAATTTTAATAGTATTGTAACTTGTTAATTTAATACTATTAAATTATTAATATTATTTAAATTAACAATAATAATATAATATGATAAATATTACATATAATATTTCAATAGTATTGTAAAATGTTAATTTAATACTATTAAATTATTAATATTATTTAAATTAACAATAATTATTCAATTTAAATTGGTACTATTAAAACTTTAACAGTTTAACTGTTTCACAAGCATCTCAAATTTCAATAGTATTGTAAGAATATTTTAAGAAATTATATATTTTCAAATGTTCGATAAAAGTGCTGACTTTTCCGCCGAGTTTTTGCCGAGTACGAGTTTTTCAAAAAAATTGGGTCCGCCAAGTTTTTCAACTATGCTTGAATTCATACACTTAGCTTAAAACTATAGAATCTAAATTTTAACATTCGGTAATTATTGATTAATATTTTCTCATTAGTTAATTAGATTATTTATCTTTAATTATTTAGTTATCCATCAACAGAAGGTCATGGTGTAATTACACCATCTCCATATGTCCCAATAACCAAGTCCGAAACTTTGCTTAGGGGGCAGAATGATAGAGCAGTTTAAATTGTGGACATGTGTAACATGCTTAAATTCTCATCCTTAGTGGTGCCCTCACCCAGCTGGGGCCAGTGATGTCCCCAGTTATGGGAGGTACCCTTTCTATAGTTCTATCTTTTTTATCAAAACTTTTATGCATTTCAAAAAAATTATATATCTGCTTGTGCGTGGGTGCCTATCAGTTAATTGTGTAGTACCACTGTTAGAAGAATGCATTGGGCCTTAAATGGCTTCACATATCACTACCAAGGCTTCTAAATTGATTTTCATTGAAATCTAGACATAAACATTGTTTATCTTTGGAATGGCCTCTCCTCAAGCTTTCTTATCCATCCCGACTTGTTTGATAGCATTGGGTAAATGTTGATATATATTATGGATGTGTTAATTACCTTAAACTACCTGTGGAAGCAATTTGAAAAGCGGGAGTAATCAAAATGGATAATTAGATATGAAGATGAGAACAAACTATTTTTACAATTAAAACCCGCAGTGATCCCTTGCAAAAAGCCTAATTCTTAATTATCACAGAATCTTGCATGTGTACCCATCTCAATTGTTATTACCTAAGTTGCAAGGCAGGCAACCCTATCCCTACACACCTACTCTGATTCGTCTAGGTATGGATTAGCTTGGTGGTACGCCTAAAGTGTGCCCTAGGTATGTCCTAGGCACACCGAGTACACTATGGGTATGTGCCCACATACCCACAAGCGGACCCGAACCGCACCCAAGCATACTCAAGGCTAACCCACAGGGTACCCATAGGCTATTATTTTAAAAAGCACCCAACAACATTAAAAAAGCATTTTTTAACTTAAAGAAATTTTTTAAAAAAAGTTAAAATTTTAAAAAAACCCTAAAACAGCCCATATACTATAATTTTCCCCTAAATCAAAACATTTTCACTCTTTCTTTTGCTCTACTCTCTCTTGTCTCATTTTGGCATTTTAACGGCAGCTTTTTTTATCGGAAGGGAATTGATCAAGGAGTGCTAGATTGCTTGCACAAAGGAAATTTAAGCATCTAAGGTAAGCATTTAACCCTATTCTCTAGTCTTTTAATGAAACTTTTCAAGATTTTGATGAAATTTTCCAAGTTTTTTTTTAATTTCACTATTTGTTATAAAGTTTTTCAATCTTTATTTTGAACTTGTATTCTTGCATTTTTTTTCTAATTTAAAATTGTGTAATTTCTTATAATAGTAAAATCAGATTGCAAGAATGGCCACTAGTTCAAGTTTAGTGGTTGTGGGAGCAAACCAAAAAAATATAAAACAAAGGATCTCCTTTATGGAGACATACTACAATGCTTGAACCATAGTTCGAAAGCTCGGACTCGGCAGCCCAAAAAATTGGACTTGGACTCGGACTCGGACTCGGAAAAAACTCGGCAAAGGACTCGGCAAGGACTTGGCAAAAGAAAAAAACTGTAGTTCTATAAAAAATAATAATAATGAGCAATAACAAATCATAAAAGTGATGAAAAGTGATTTTTTTAATGTTTAACCTTGGCTGGGCATTCTCAGCAAACGCCAAGAGTCTTATTCAAGGACTCCCTAGTCCATGTCCGAGTCCAAACCACTGACTCTCCCGAACTTGACTCAAGAATCCGTGGCGAGTCAACTCGGCTTGCTCATGGTCTTGTGAGTCTATCCAAGTCCGCAACGAGTCCGCAGATTTTTCCAACTATGGCTTGAACAAATTCTAGGAGGTGGGGGTATCTTTAGAGTTGTAATGAGTGTAAAACCAATTTAGGAGCCCGTATTATCAAGTGAAACTTCACTTTTTGGCTCTCTTGGAGAAGGGATTAGAATGTGTGAAGGGCCAAATAAGAAGGGGTTGGATGCCGAAAAAATAGCAGGATTCCTTAAAGAACAAGAAGCTAATTGTATGATTGAAAGAGCAAGACTAAAAGCTCATCCTTCCACAAAGAAAAAAATAATTAATTTACCGATAGATTGTCAACCAATGATGGCCTCCCAACATCCTTTCTTGGAGATGGAGATGAAGTGGAAATCCAAATCTTCCTTGCCTAAGTTACTGATCCTGCTTCTCATACGGGTTCAGGTTCGAGTTCAGGGTCGTGGGTTCGGCAAAAAATAAATTGCTTGGGTTCCAATTCCGCATATAAATATATATAGATATTTTCAAATATATATATATATACACACATTGATATAAAATAATAAAATTATATATACATCATAGATGCAAATGGGGTTGCAAGCAGAGTGGATTTAACTATGGAGGAAACATCATAGTTAAGCACGCTCAAGTTGGAGTAGTACTGGGATGGGTGACCTCCCGAGAAGCCCCGGTGCTTCACCTTTGTGAGCATCACCTAGATGCAATGAGCGCTAAGTGTTCCATTCATTCTCATTAGAGATGGGTTCTTGTGAACCACTACTCATGAAACATGGGTCAATGTGTTTGACTCAAGAAACTACACAGTTGAATCCTGATAGCAATATCACAATGTTCAATATTCATTCATCATTGGTTCAAAACTTCAAACATATAATAATAATAAGTTAGAAGCGTGACACTCATAAATCCATAATTGCCAATAAAATTATAAATAAAATACCTCATATATCATATTAAAAATGGTGAAAAAGGCTTGAGAGAAGAATGAAATAACATCAAATGACCAAATACATTGCTTTAGAGGTTGAAATTAAGGTTTTACATCACTTTATATGTTTTAAATTTAAAAAAACTTGCATGCGAGGCTCATTTTCGGACACCCGCGGCCTTGGTTTCTTGTCGGGTTCCCCATGGGCTTTGCAGAATTCCCTGTGGGTGTGCACCCACAGGCAATCCGACTGTCAAGGAGGGACTCGGACGAAATGCGAGCAAACCAAGTTTCGAGGCTAAACAATGGGAGTCGGTATCTTAGTTTCTTGCAAAAGAGGTCCATTTTGTTAAATTTAATTGAATCAGAATGCATAGACATAAAGACCTGAAGCTCAAAAACAAATAATCAAAGAACACAAGATGATATCATGGGAAAACCCTCCACCTGAGGGTGAAAACCCCAGCCCACACAAAGATAGATCCTTTATTGAGTTCCTTAAAACAAACACAAAAAAAATATTGATGACTTCAGAAGTCAATCAATTGCCTGAGATACTGTTTGAATAGCATCAACTCCTTTACTATAGAACAGAATGATCACAATCTCTTAAGACTCACTGTAATGAATACAAGAATATGAAGCTCATAACAAAGATACGATCACACATATCATTATTCACACTCAATACAAAATACGATCATATATATATTGATTATTATTCAAACAAAATCTAAATATATATCTTCGCACACCCATAATCTCAAAGCAATACTCGCAGCTTATTACAACCTCACTGTAATTATTCTCAAACTAGAATAAAATGTCGAACCAACACAACTGTCGATTATACACTTTCTATATGTACTTCGTCTTTTCATAGAGCTAACTGAATTCTTGAAGTCGTTACAAGTTTGAGCATGAACTGAAGACATGAATCGACGCCAAGAGTCGAGAATGAACCAACGGCATGAACCAACGTTACTAAAACAGGAAACAACGGCACCATAAAACAAATAAGTTGTCAATGATGACTTGGCAGCTGTGTCATAAGAAAACGCTTCCATGACACAGAGGGCAAAAGGAATAGACATCCAATCAAAATAGAGGAGACGTGCCAAAATGACTTCGAGCGTTGCAACAACTCGAACACACAAGGAAGCAGCTGGAACATTTGAAGGAACGGAGCCAAAGTACTCATACAACGAACAGTAGATGAATCTCAGGTATGAAGAAGCTCTATCGCAGCTACTCATACTTTAACACATTGTACAAGGCATTTAAAATGGAAGCAAGAGATATTGTAGAGCGAAAAAATTGCGCGTTGAATCTATGCCAATGGTCTCCCTTTCAACTAGAGATCACCATATCGGCGGGAAATGGTGACAGCAATCAATAGCGGACCTCCTGATTTCCCAAGTCCTGGGTATGAAAAGATGTGCACCACCTTATTCTAAAGAGAGAAGATTTTTGTAGAGACATCACTAAAACCAATTTAGAGATTCTTTGGTTGAATTGCGAGTTTCTATTGTTTCTGATGGATGAAAAAACTGCAAAAACTGTCCATTAACAAATGTTATTGCAGTGTCCCCCAAAGGGACAATGTTTTTGAGGGTGGTTGTTGTGAGGGGCAAATCAAAAATGTAGAGTCCATAAAGATGGTGGGTCATGAAAATGTTGTCAAAATCATTACAGACAATGCAAAAAAATGTAGGGCTATGTGTGTTTTGGTTGAGCAAAGATATCGACATTGTTTTTAACACCATGCACCGTACACTCCCTTAACTTGATGATGCAAGCAATTGGCACTCAAATAGAGACAGTGAAAGAAAATACAAAGAGGGTGAGGAGATCCAGATGTTTGTGACAAACCACCATATGTCACAAGGCATTTTCAAGACTTTCTCAAGGTTGGAATTGTTTAAGGTAAATCTAATTTATTTATTTGATTTTATTTATGCCATGTTTAATATGTATATAATATTTTTCAATGTGTTATTAACATGATCTTAGGTTGTTGAGACCTGATTTGCATCACATACAATCGTTTTGAGAAGACTTTTGAAGGTGTGAGAGGCATTGGGTGCAACGATTATTAGTAAACAATGGAGTATTTGGAAGTAGTCAAATTAAGAGGGGGCCTTGAAGGTCGAGTCATTGATCTTGGATGGCGATTGGTGGGCTAGTGTGGAATGTCTTGAATTTCACCAACCCTATCATGAGTGTGATAAAGTTTGCTAATCCAGATGCACCATGTTTGAGGGAATGCAATGTCCCCTTCCTAATTTGCCCTAAGATTTGCCCTATCCCTAATGTATTTAATTGTTGCTTATAAACTGTAATCGCTGCTACAGTGATCGCTGTTTTCTTTTTCATATTTTAGTTTTTGTCTCTGTAATCGCCATTCTCAGAAAATTGAGTTTTTGATAAATGTTGTTTGCTCAAGAATTCTTCATGTCAGGGACATGACACCACCACAATATTTGTTAAAGTATATAAACTGTTTTTTAATGTATTAATTCCGAGTCCGCCTCTTGTTTGATTGAATGCTGATTTCTACTTCTTTGATGCCTTGACTCAGTTAATGTTTGAATGATTATTTAGACTGATTGACTTGATGTTAGAATTGATTGCTGGTCTCTTTGCCTGATTCCCAATTGTTGTTTGATGGATCATTGAATAATTTCCTCTGATTTGATGATTTGATGATTTGATATATTAGTGAATGATGATTTAGTAAATGGGAATTCATAGAGTGAAAAGTGAAGATTGAGTGAGTGTTGATTTGATTTATTGGTAAGTGATGATAGATAAGTTCCTTGAATGCTTGGAATGATTTCTCCTTTATACTTGTTTGTTAAAAGGGTCACCACCCCTTCATGAGAATTGAGACACCACTTTTCATCATTGCCTTTGAGAATAATATATTATTCCTCCAAATTGATCTCCCTTGGATCCTCCTCAAATGAAACCTTCTCCCCTTTATATCTTCCAGTGTGAGGGAGAAGTTAGACCTCATCATCATGTCTGCCCCTTGGAAAGTGTTACAACTTTTCACAATTACCACACTTTGAAAGAGTCACAACCCCTCATCATTCCTGTCATTTGAGAGAGTCACAACCTTTCACAATTACAACCCTTTGAAAGAGTTACAACCCTTCATAACTTTTGCCTTTTGAGGGAGTCACTTCTTTATTTTCTTCTCTATTAATTCTTTCCTGATTCGCACCCTCCCTTTTCTCTTCCTTCTACTCTATCAACTCTTCCTTGATTGACACCTTCAAACTATGTCTTCTCCTTAAACTTCTCCTTTAAGTCTACATATATTTTCCTTCTCAATTCACATCAACATATTCTTCTATCTTTGCCTATACATCTCTTTTATATCTGCATATATTCCTCTTTTATATCTGCATATACTCTTCTTACAATTCTGTTATATACTCTTCTTACAATTATGCCTTCAACCTTTCTTTGATGATCTTCCCTTTTATCTTCTCATTCGCAGATTTGCAAATGTAAGTCTGATATAAACTCTTGCTCCCCTCAAATGCAATCTACAACTTATTAATATATCTTCCCAGGAGTGGTATCTATTCCATTTTCCTAATTGCTCCTTAGCTAATCTTAATTGCCATTCCGTATTTCTAAATCAGGTTTATCTCTGAATTCTTCTCGAATTCCAACCTCATTATTCCATATTTCATTTTCCAATTTCCCTTGCTCCATCCATGTCCCTCTTCAAGTGAACTCTTCTCCCTTTTATATCTTATGTCGAGGGAGTCGCAACTCTTCATCACATGACTCTTGACCCTTCATTAAACTTAATTAACTTGTACTTATATTTATAATTATTTATTTATTTTTAATATTTTAATATTATTAATTATTAACTATTATAAAATCATATTTCAAAAAGGGTACATTACAGGGAAGTCTATGATGCCATGGACATGATGATTCAATCATTCTTCATCATTGGAACACAAGATGACCACGCCATTGGCATGTTCATCTTAGGAAAAGATCATAGTCCTTGAGTTATTAATGACCAATCCAAAATTGATGCTTGTACATGGTGGTACCCTCCATAGTCAAAATTATTTGTTCCTCCAACCTCTTGCAATCAAGATTCTATCACAATTTTTCTCTTATTTTTTATTTTTAACATTTGTATTGTAGGCTTTAGTACTTAACATTCTTTAATTTATTTTGTATTTTTTATTTCTAAATTTTGTTGGGTTTCTCTCCAATTTCAACAAGTTGCAAGTCCTTCTTCCAACTGAATGGAATTGGAGTACATATTCCTTTATCCACTCAGTGAAGCATAACTGGTTGGCTGCAAAAAAAAGCAGAAGACTTGGTTTACCTTCATTCAGATTTGCCTCTTCTATCACATAAGGAACACCAATACAAGGATGGGTCAACAAAGCATTGGGATGTAACCCTTGAGTGTACCAACTTGGATGCAACTACTAAAGATCTTGCTAGAGTCACCATGGGCGATAACGATGAGATACTTACACATGATGCACCTAGAGGGAGTGGCATTGCTTTGGGTTCAAATGATGTTGAATTTGAAGCAAATGATGATGATCTTGATCTAGATCCTTTTGATGATTGATGAAGATAGAAGACACTGATTGTCAGTTTTGTTATTGTAATGATTTTCATTTGAATAGTGACCCTAGACATATATGATATATATTATATTGATATGACATAATATTGAAAATTTTGAACTATCAATTGGCATTTGGCATTGATCAATGATGAAGTATCATACTACCAAATGTATTTAGTTTTACAATTTTGTATATTTCTTTATTTATTTTTGTGTGTATATATACACACACGTGTACGAACATACCCAAGGGCAAAAAATATTGCCCATACCCATGTACAGGATTCTCATACCCGTATCCATACCCATACCGGCAACTTAGGTTCTTACTATTGAACCAGTATTTATTTCAATCATCATGATAATGATAATACTAAGTGTGAAGAGCACACAGGAAATATTGAGTGGGGTGGGGGGGGCGGGGGACTTTANGGGGGGGGGGGGGGGGGGGGGGGGGACTTTAAAACTTTTAACTGTATGAAACCACATAAAACATAATAAGAGAAACCGTAAAGACGCATACAACAAATTTCTTGTGGAAAAACCTTATGGGTAAAAACCACAACATACAAAGCTTTCATTAACAAAAATGGGCACAACCCAGATTACAAATGTGAGCACCAATCCACACAGAGCACCAACTCTCAAATGGCACTAACCCTCTTCAAAGCACCAACTCCGAACACCGAAGCACCAACTCAAGTCAACTGAGGCACCAACCCTAGAGAGCACCAACCCTCTTAGAACCACCAACTCCGAACACTAAAGAAACACAAAAATTACGCACAATCTCTGAAAACAATTCTAAACTCCAGATAAACTCAACTTCATAACATCAAGCACAGCTCTGAAACAGACTTCAAAGTTATCCACGCATCAATAAAGCTTTACTTCAACACTTATAATGCACAGCACCTTTGAATAGATATATCATAAGTCATAACACCCAGCTACAAACCTTATTCAATTCCAGTCACACATAAGCAATTAACACTAGTTTTAAATATGTAATTCAATTCTCTCATACTCGTCTCTCTTCAGCAGACCACATTTCTTCATACTCTCTCTGTAAATCTGAAAACGCATAGCTCCCAATATAAGAAAAATAGTCAACACCCCGACAAAAGTATAATCACCCATAAACGTACAGGAAGAAGCAGCTTAGAATATTCGATCTTTTTTTATACATCTGTTCTGCAAAATATATCAGCTTCTAAAACATCTCTGTAACTTCAGAGACAGCACCTTCGCATAGCTCAAAATCTCCAACACATAAGATTATTGACCTGCCAAAGAAAAACTTCCGATCCAAAGAAATGCGCACAGCCAAAAATCACTGCACACACATTCACAATCTTCACACTGTAAAGAGAGTCATAAAGTAAAACTCAAAAAGATGCGCCCAGCACTATTTTTGGAATAGTTTTGGAATAGTAATCACACAGCCCCTTCAAAACAGCATCATGCTCTTCATTCAAAATGCCCAATCTGCTGCCTGTATATACTCGTACTCTTTCACTATCAAACAGAAAACCTCAATTTCATAGAACGCACAGAACCTTGAATAAATATCTCTGCTGTGTTTTTAAAGGAATGGCACTGTCTTTCAAGAAACGCGCAGATTCAATAAATACGCACGACTTCCCTTTTATGGGAAACGCAACAGCCACCCCAGGTATCAACGGCTCTATATAATTATTCTCAGGAACATGGGACAGTAAATACACACAACTATATTTAGGATGCTCAGAAAAACGCCCAGCTATAAAAAAACTCCTAGGCAAATCACTGACCCATGCCATCACATACAAGAATCTTAATTGCATCAACTCATCCACTCCAGACTTCATGCCTTCCGTTAAGAATGATGCCTATTGCCACATTTCATATCTCCAAAAGAAATATATTCCATAATATCACCCAGGCATAAATTAAAGACAACGCAGAGCCATCTCTTATATCCATGTAGACTCTTTCCTATTTTGTTCCAAAGTAATATTCGACGCATCATTTAAACTTAGCCGCCACAAATAAAATTTAAAAACATAGAAACCAACACTTTGAAAATTGAAATGCTGACATGGCAAACAAGTAAGCAGCTGACAAGTTGCTGAAGTAGACACACAACCAGGTAAAACAGCTCAAGCAATTCTCTGAAATTTAAATGACCTTGATCATCAACCTTTGACATCAATGACAACATACTCAACAAAGTGCAATGTAAAGCAAATGAATATAAAATTTCACCCAAAAAAAAATCTACCACCAAAAATTCTAAGGCAATTTCAACAATCAAAATAATTAAATAATAAAAAAAGCAGATAAGAAATTAAAGGTGAATTCAATTGCTGTAAAGAAATCAATATTTTATTGCATACCTTGCAGTTGTTGCAAAAATATCTTTTTCTGCAGGATTAAACCGCACAGATATGACTGTATCAGCACCCCATGAAAAGCTATTGATTGGTTCTGACCTTTTCTCAGAGAAAGTTAAATAGTCAGAATGTGCTCAGCAACAGAGTGCTTTAGGAGATTAAGATGAAAAATAACAGCAACCTGTTGCGATCCCAGATGTCAACTTGAGCACCAGCAGTTGCAAAGACATCACTATCCCACTGGTGATCTACAGCCCTGTCAACAGGAGTAACATATTTTAGAAGATAAAAATTGTAACATAGTAACACTTCAAAAAAAAACAGTGATGATCATAATTAGCATTCAAAACGACTAAATTTCAGCTTATTCAAAAACAGTGGAGAATAATAAACGAGAACCCTGTAATTTATTCAAATTGTCAAGAATAAACATTTTGTTTTTTTTCACATCTTGAGCTTTGTGGTTACACAATAAAAATGCAACGAGAAAAATAAAAAAGAACAATGACAAAATTCGCACATAGCAATGATTACTCCACTTGGTCAGACAACACAAAGGAAGATTTTCAAGTTAAAATGTCTTTCAAACCATATGAACTTGAGTATCAGCAGTTTGCGAACAACAGTTAATATATTCACTTAAGTGTAAGATAGGAACACTAGTACCTGTAACATTTTTACACACCAAATAAGTATCAGGGGAAAATTCAACAAAAGGAGCTATTTAATATCTTCAAAACGCAACAATTTCTAATAAGATTTTTTTATTCATTCTCAAAACAAATCAGTAAATATGGAATAAGATGCCATCTATGACATTTCAATCACTACTTTCAAAAAGCGTTGGCTTCCAACCAGGAGCCAGAGCCAAGTAACAGCCACTCCTTTAAAACATGCTGCAGGAGCACAGCCACACACATTACTTCCAGGGACACAGTGTCCACCCATTAATTTAGAAAAAGGCCGGGAGCACAGCAATAACACCGCCTTTAAAACAATCAGTCAGCTAAGGACTTAAAATGACTATTCAAAAAAGGCAATCTTTTAATAATGGAGCAATTCATTGTTCCCGTATTCTAAACCTCCTTAACAAAATAATGTATCAACGTATATGCACAAAGTGTCTCACCAGTTCTTGAACCATTTAATAACAGCACCAGTTCCTACGTAAACTAGAAATCCTGACTACAAACCTAAGGATAGTGTGTGGAACGATTAGAATATCCTCCAAACTACTTTCTTTCCATCAAATAGATAGTCAAACATCAATCAAATAAATGCATCAGAACCCAGCAAGACGTGTCGGGGACATCTAGGAAAAGGAGGAAATGCCAAGGAACAGCTAGCCGTCCATGGGAAAAATAGGGGACACCTGGATGTTTCCCAAAAGTCCCTAGTATGGGTAGCCAAACCCTATGGCTCAACAACATTTTGTTTCATTTTATTAAAAAAAACACAAAAAATAATTTAAAAAAGGTGTGGGGGTGCCCCTATACTCTTCTTGTTGCAGTAGCATGAGACAACTTCTCACTTTTAGTTTGTGTTAGAGTTATACAATGGAGTCTTTGCAACCTAGTGAGTTATTGTCTAGTGCTACTGTTACTCTTACAATTGAGCTTGAAAGTCAAAGAGGAAAGAAAAGGTCCACTCACGTTGCAAGCTTGTTCGATATGCAATCATGAGATGTGGCTGATAGTTCTGTTGCCAAATTTTTCTATGCTAATGGCATACTGTTTCATGCGGTACGCTCTCCATATTTTAAACAAATGTTCAAGATGCACTTATTGTTGGTCCTTCATATGCACCCCTTGGAGATAATAAGCTACCCACCTCCCTCAAAGGAGTATTCCAGAGTATAATGATGGAGGAGTTGAGACAAGTTTGGATAAGGGATGGTTGCTCTATCATTATGGATGGGTGGACCGATATTAGACATAGGCCACTTATCAATGTCAATGTCACATGTACAACAGACTCTTATGTTCTTAGAGTTATTGATTGTTCAAGGAAGAGGAAGGATGCACACTTCCAATTTCAGATTTTAAAGGATGTCATAAAAGAGGTTGGACCCTCTAATATTGTACAACTAAGGACTGATCAGCCTGTGTATACAAATTAGCTAGACTGATGGTGGAGGGTGCGTACAAGCACATTTTTTGGAGTCCATGTTGTGTTTGTGCATTGAACAACGCATTGAAAGACAAAGGAAATAGATTGGGTGAAGGAGGTGGTGTCAATAACTAGAGGCATTCAGATGTTTATTTGCAATCATCGTAGATCACTTGCTTTGTTGACTTTTTTTAGGAAGGAATTCCTCAAGCATATGGATACCAGATATGCTAGCTACTTTATTTTGTTGGAGAGGATGACTGAGGTGCAAGGGCCTCCACAATTAACGGTAATTAATTCAGAGTGAGCTAGATAGGCAGAGGCAAACACAGCTGAAGGAATAAGTGTCAAACAAAAATTCTCGATGAGGATTGGTAGTCTTTTTTAAATTTTGATGCATTGCTGATTTCATTATTAACTAATACGCTGCTGATTTTAGTATTAAATTTTCGATTTTATTATTAACTAATACATTGCTGATTTTAGTATTAAATTTCTGATTTCGTTTCTAAGTTTCTAATTTGTAAATTTACTAAATTATTTTTATTCTTTGCAAATTTATTTGCTCCATTTACTCACATATTGTGCAGGTCATAAGATATGCTGATACAAACTCTCCCAGCCTTGGTGAGAATTATGAAACATTTGACAACATGCTTGTACAGATGAAGCAAGCAATTCACAACAGAGACCATAATTTAGGAGCATATTAGGCCTATCGTGACAGGGAGGTGGTACACTATGAACATCCCACTTCATATGACTGCCTACACTCTAAATCCCATATGGTATACAACAAGACCTGGAAAAGTGCCTCCATCTAATGATGAAGTGAAAGAAGGCTTGATGAGGACCCTTGCGAAAATGTATATAGCACAATGGCTAGACTTTGTGAGTCTTCCTAACCCAACGTTCAGTAGACTAGAGGCAAGGATGGATAGAGCTATATTAGCTCACCACAATCCCATTGGATTGTGGACATGGCATGGCAAGGATGCATCAGAGTTGAGGATGATTTTCATTTGTCCCCATTCACAAGTTGCTAGTACCTTTGTTACAGAGAAGAATTTGTCTGCATGTAGCTTCATTCAGTCAATCAAGAGGAATAGGCTTACTTCTAGACAACTCAGGAAGCTGGTGATTGTGCATAATGCCTAGCAATTTTAGGATTGGTAGACACCTGAGTATCGTTACACTCCAATTGCACACTGGGATGTTGATCCCAGAAATACTACACTGGTTGATGAGCAGGAGGCGCATGATGTATTGCTTGGGGTTTCATTGGATGAGACAGCCTCTCATGGTAGCAGTCACTCAGACTCTGATTTGGATGCAATGTTAGGGAGGTTGATTAATGCAAAGTTAGGGAGGCTGATTAGAGACAGCTGCATGTTTTTATACATTTGTCATTTGGTAGTTGAAACTCACAATATTTGGGCATTTTGATGAAATTTTTTTATAATATGTCACGTGTTTGTCAATGATGCAATGAGATTATGTTAAAACTTCATTTGTTTGATGCTTTCAATGAAATGAAAATATCAATTAAATTCCAATATTATTGTGTTAAGGCTCTATCATGTATATGATGATTGCGTTATGAATGCTATCATATGAATATTTGAAAATTTCTATATTTTTTAATTTTCCCTATTTTTCTAATAGTCCCCTGCCGTCCCCTAAAAAAAGGTTCCCTCCCGTCCCCGTCCCCGTCCCCAAGACTTGGGGTAACGTAGTCCCAAACTGATGAATCGATGATTGCTTCTTCAACAATTATATTTGACAAATACCAAAGTGAGCAAGCAATCATGATAAAACTTGGAATGTCAAAATATATAATCTAATATATAGCATATTTTAGTAGCGGACAGACCAAATATGTGCAAGAATCTGGTGGAGCATAGAAACACAATGAGAACTATGTACCTAATTTGTGCAACTATTTCAACACGCCCATTTTTGTTACAGGTCTTGTGTAAACAAAATAACAAACACGTTACCAACACAAAAAATTTGTTTTCCAACAGGTGTTAATGTTGAAAAGTTAATGTGTTTTACAAAGAGGACAAACTCTCTTAGATGGAAACCAGGAAAAGCATAATGCTTCAAAAAGACTCCAGACAAAATTGTTATAAAAATAAGTACCTGAAAGAATTTTTCCCGACATATGTTGCTACTGGCTGTGGCATAAAATTAACAAACAGAACTTGTCAGCCATCACACTTAAAAAATTTACATACGTTTTACTTTTAACAATTTTCACATGTACGCTCGAAAAATATTTTCCCATTTCAATTCCACACAAGCAAACACAAAATATGCATAAAATAATAACCTTTTGAACATTATTGGATCCGCCAGTTGATTCCCCTATACCAGCAGCTGGAATTTCCCACAGTCTAACACTGTACATAAGAAACAATATATCAGGGTAAAAATTTATGCCATCTTACATACCGGTCATACCAAGTAATAAATGGCTTTTCTTAAAATAACATATACAAGAAAGTGTAACACAAATTCCAAACACCAGCAAAATTGAAGCAAACACAAACCAAAGGTAAATAAAATATCATGGTCTCAATGCAATTATACATTTATAGTATGCTCAAAAGCATCGATACGTTAAGTAAATTAAAAAAAAATACATGTTTATTCTTACACACAATCGTCTCCACAAGATGCAAGCCATTCACCATCTGTAGACACAGCCAACCCACGTACTGCTCCTCTGTGCCCTGGAAATTGTTGAATTGTACGCCTGATAGGCAGGTACATTAGTTCTGAAAAAATGCTTAAAATTTGGAACTTGCAAAATAGTAAACATTATAATTTATAATTACAATCATATAACAGATACCTACATGGAAAACTGTTGCTTAAAAAAACTATAGTCTTTACCAGCTTCAAGAACTTAAGTCTAAAAATATTCATTACACGTTACAAAATCAGTTCAATTTCATAGAAAAGAACAGGATTAGGCATCTACATGAGGAGGTACCCTGCCACATTTTGAGGTCAGATACCAAAGCCCGAGTTACAAGTGTGATTCGGAGCATTGGCACGGTGTAAAAAGAAGAGGTGTCGTGATCTGAAATCTATTAAAATTTAAGACTTGAGTTCTCTTATGCCTTGCACACACACCCCATTGCAGACAGGGACCCCCTTCTCTCTTTTACATTCTTAGGTTGCTTTAGTTTCGCATTGTGTCGTTTCTTTCCTCCTGGAGTATCTTTGTCAAGGATCTGCATTTTATCTCTGCATTTAGGAAAAGCAGAATGTATCTTGTGTTGCAGAGAATAGGCCAGCTGCAACTCAAAACCTGCTTAGGATTGAGCAAGAAATAAGTAATGGAGATGGAGAGTCATCAAGACACTTAAGTTCTCTTTTGGAAATTATATAACGATAGAGGATGTAAAGTTTCAAGGGTTTTGGACAAGGTTTCGGAACTTTGCATTGAGGAATAAATCAAAAGGGAATCAAGAAATTGAAAAAACAATAATAGAATGAACAAGAGTATTTAAATTGCCGTGACTTTGCAATATAAAATGGTCAATTCAATCAACTAAGCCATGGAACAATTAAGTTGAGTGAAAGAAAAATATGACTAAGGAAGAGACATGGACATTTGGAATAGTCATGGACTCCTCTATCACGATGACTTGTTGGTATTTTGAAGATCGGGAATTTCATAATCCTTTGGAACACACAAAGAACCACCACTAAAACTTAAAAAGAATGAAACATTGACAAGAACTGGCGGAGGTTTAATCATGGCAGGGATTACTCTATCCTGTGGATGCATAAAAGTTCGCCTAAGACATGAAGGAAGAAGAACAAAAACAGAGGAAATGACGATATTTAGACCTTGGTGGGGATTTTGATCTCCATTGGACAACCCCAAACCCACCAATCCACAAGGCACCTTTATACCCACCTTTGAGACATGAACAAGAAGAATTCAATAATGAAATGGCGTAATTTTCATCATAGCGGGGATTTCCCTATCCTTTCAATAGTGTTTTTCCCGAGAATCTAAGAATGCCCCTAATAGCTGCCCAAAAACATAAGGGAAAATTGAACAAAGTGTTGAACACACACCAAGTGCTGAGAGGGGGGGATGAATCAACATCAACCAAAATCTCACTTAAGTAATCAACTATCTTGAATATTCACCACATAACACATTAAGCAAATAAAGAACTAAAACAACACATCAACACCAAGATTTTTATACGTGGACAACCCAAACTTGGAAAAACCACGGTGAGCACTTGCTCACAGAGATAAATCATCGATATGTATAATCTAATTACAAAGATAGTAGGAGCTCACTGCTCCGGACTTCCAACCAGAGGCTCACTGCCAATATAGATTGGAACTCATTGCTCCGGACTTGCAAACAGAGGCTCACTACAAAAGTAGCAAGGTACAAAAAAGAACTTGTGGACCCAAGACTCACTGTCCTAGGGACAAGGTACATTCAACTCTCCAAAATAGATAAAGAGAAATTCTCCTGATAATGCAGTTGTCCTACACAACTCTGTCAACTTCAGCAACACACTGTCTCTGCCTTTACTTCTCTGCCACAGTCACAAAATAGCAACCTCCTAAATTGAACTCTGCTTTTCTAAAACTTTGATTATAAATCTTCACTTTCTCGCACACAACTCTCTTTCATTTTGCCAAAGCACACATTATACTAATATACAAGATAGGTCATTGGAATTATAAGATCCATGCCCAAGAACATCCCAACCAAAAAATAAGTCACACATAACATGAACCCATCATGATAAGAGATAAACACTAATGCAATACCCGGACCAAAAACATGAACCATGATCAACTCCAGCAGAGAGAGAGAGAGGGGACTACGAACACGTTACACATAACCCAATACTAGATCCGCAATAACCAGAACAACTTCCATAGATAACCCAAATGTGTAGCATCACACTGTCCAAAGAACGACATCACTTGCCAGCTGTATCCGGACTTCCACACGCTTTCGTGAGATCCAAACTCCACGCCAGAAGCCATCACAACACATTTTCGGACCAAAACACAAATTCATCATAACTGCATCACTTGGTAACATTGTTTCCGGATCACCAGAAACTATTTCTAGATCCCCAACAAACACCACAACCAAGACCAAAACCTAAATACAATACAAATCACCATTTGCACATCTTCAACCTTAATTTCCGGAGTGGAAACCTTCCGGAAACACAACTGAACAACTGTCATCTTCAATTGTATATCTTTGTAACTGAACCACTGACTTTCGAACCTAAGAAAACTACTAATAAACATCATTCTCGTGTGATCTTCAGAATACATACTTGTCTTCCACTGTTCTGTAGCACTATCATGTCATCACACAACCTTACTTCTCCCGGACCAACATCCTTCTTCCAGACAAACAGATATACCTGAACATATCTTCAACAAATACCTCTGGACCATAGTGTTTGAGAAAACAAGCAAACACCTCCAGACCACAATGTTTGACATCAATGACAACTAGACAATAACAACCAAACATATATTTCCAACAATCTCCCCCTTTGTCATTGATGGCAAAAAGCCACCAAAAATGTTTCATCAAAAATGTTCCATTAAGATATTATTCACAGTCGACTCCCCCTAACTAAAATAACCAAAACATTCTTGTATACATTTCAAACTTCTGTAAAAGACATTGTCAAATAAACATTTTCCTTGTCTTTATCCCCCTTTGCCATCAAGGACAAAGGCCAAAAACATACTTACCATTGCTCCCCTTGCGAATAGCCACTAGCATCAATCCAGACAAAAAAAATGAAAGCTCCACCTCGACAGATGCATCACTCTGATACACTTAGTTAGGAGTGGAAACAACCCCAAGCTTCTCCCTGAGAAACACAAAAGTAACATGATCATACAGTGAAACTTCATAGAACATATCTTCAAGGGTCTTCATATCTCCGGACTGACTCTGGCATAGTAAGAATATTTTCAATTGACGGGTCATCTTCATATGATGAGACAGGAGAAGCAACCCACTCCTCATAATCAGCCACAACCTGTACATCAACTCCTACAATTGCCTTATGTTCACCAACACCTTTTTGTTCTTCATCTTAACTATCACTTGGAACAATCGTCGTAGCAAAGCAGCTATCCAAACACATTTTTTTTACTTTATTTTCTTGTTTGCCAGAGGACAAAGCATCTATAGACATCTTTCTCATTCTCTTACCCTTACCTTTGTCTTTCCCTTCACCGGCAGCAACAAACAGTTTTTCCATAGCTTCAATCCTTGCAGCACCAGTATCCTCTGGAATATTGATCAAATTTTCAATAATGCTCATACCTTCTTCCTCAGTAGTCTCATAGAACAACTCAACTGCCCAAATAAATCTAGGCTCTACAACTTCTATGTAGCAAAAATCCTTATCAACATAGAAGACAACATCATCCTTGTACCAGTTGTACAGTAAGAAATGGTGATCAAGTGGGATCAATCCAATCTCCTATTGAACATTAGGAATATGAAATCCTCCTCAAGACAAATATGATAGGCAACACCTTGGTGGAAGAGATGCCAGTACAATATCTATACTCTCGGGGTTTCGGTTCCTTTCGCTATTTGGAATGAAGGAAAGAGAGACAAAGCTACTATGCAAAAAGTCTCATCATGAACTTGTTGAAGCTATAAATGAGATAAAGATGGAGATAGAAGAGGATTTGTGTGCACCTAGAAACGAAATTGGGAGTAAGCTGATGTAGATTTGAATTTCTGACAGACAGAATCCCGTAAACACCAGTAGCTGCTAATCTGAGATCCCAAGACTGGTACCTGCCTATGATATGAATTTGAACTGATTCTAGAGGGTACAAAACGTTATTAATGTTATGTACCTAGGTACAGAATGTTAGACGTTTTGTACTTGGTACTTTGGCTGAAATTTGCAGGGTTGCTCCGTCAGGTCTTGATACTCCTAGAATAGTTCTGATAGTTGTGTAGCTTGTTCCTACACATAGAAAAATGGGGAAGAAGGTTGTGGAAAGGGGTTTGTCTTAGTCAAACCCCTATTTAAGCATCAACCTTGAAAATGTAATGAAATTGCTTAAAAGGAAAGATGACATAGAAGCTAGATCTGAATAGTAAATCGCCTTGTACCTTGATGGTGCAATTCTTCTTTGGATGTGATCACAAATGTTAATGCAATAACTTGAACTCCACAAAAACTCAAAAGGAAATCATGAAAGATAAGTCTTGTGTAATGGATCTTGTAGTTTGCCACAATACTTGATGAAGAAGAAGAATGCTTTGAAGACTTGAAGACTTGGATGCTTGAAGACCTTGAGAATGCTTTTGAAATCCAATTGCATGAATGATAATAGTTGCTTGATAATCCTTGATTGCTTGATGTCAAAATGAGGAGAGAGAGGTCATTTATATACCTCACTACATTTCGGGATTCAAAATTAAGCCAGGCCGACCACGGGACCTAATTTCCCACCAAAACACTGGCATGGGGCTACAGGCCAAATTTGAGCCTTAGGGCAAGATACAAAGGACTTGGACAACTGAAACTCACTGTCTCAAGACCAGATACAAAAGGTTGCCAATAGACTCACTGTCATCTGGCAACAGCATGAATCTCAAAAATGAAATAAGAAGAATCTCCTAAACATGAATCAACAACACACTATCTCTAAATATATTTCCTTCAAGTTTTGACTTTTGCACACACCCTTAACCTCTTTCTTTTCTTTTCTTCACACCATGGGCCCTTCCATACTTCCTCTCTTCCGCCACACATCTCTAACTTTGAATGTACTCCTTAAATATGAGATAGATCATCAAAAGTTCTAAAGAAGGTCGGCCATGACCAAAGCAAATCATTATTACATAAAATAAGTCATCCGGACTCGAGATACATAAGGCAGTCCACTCTAGGAGAAAGAGGGGACCCAAATATATCACAACACACTCTCCTAAGGTAGATCGAACGGTCTGCACATCAACCAAAATCATCTCTGAAACGTAACGCATAGATAGGCAATAAAGCTTGTAGAACAGTCGGCCAAAAAACATTTTCCAAAGCAATCTTGAACTGTGCGGATCTCCACACACCAAGGTGAGACCCAAAGTAACATTCCAACATCAATTGTAAAGCATATACGGACCCAAAGAATGGTCCCAATTAAGGTAGTACATCCGAACACACAAAAACATAGCATAACTGAACACATTAGATATAAATCGTCAAAGCTCACTTGCGAAACACAAATATCATCAGATAACATACTGTATGACCAAGCGTGATTAAGATCATTCAACAACATTGTTTCTAACATATCTAGAGGACACCGAAGATATTTCGGACCAATCTGATAGAACCCTCGGATCATCAACACAGCAGCAACAATAACACCAAACAACTTTCCAAACTAGTCTGAAAACATCTGGGCCTAGCACGACCGAAGTACCAACAAATCTATCACTAATACTTCATCCTTCCAACAAGTTTGACATCAATGACAACCAACATGCCATATTTGCAACAACCATCACAAGGCACCCAGCAAACATTAAACTCAAACAAATAAGCAATCAAATAAAGAAAACAAAATTGCCAAACATCATCTTTGTTCAATTTTCCTCACTCTCTCACTTGGCTCTCACGCCAAATTTGTCCAATGATTAAGAAAAATCAGATTGAGTTAGTTTTGGATGACATACAAGAAAACGTGCCCCTCTTAGGCACACTCCAGAAGAGAAGAAACAACAGTGGGCAAGGGAAGAGTCTTGCATGAGAGAAACCATCTTTTGGACAAAGCTCATTGAACTTATCGATGCCAAACTCACAATAATAGCACTCAAACAAGCCACAAGGCAATGCATAAACATGGCAACGGGTCAACATCCAACCACACAAATCAATACAATAATCCTCTATCTGGCCCTACTCCTTTGAGAAGTGAACAAGCCTAATGGTGAGATTCATATTGATGTTAACATTGATACTCACCACACTCTTCAAGTTCAAGAAGAGGGTAGTCAATTCAACTTTCCATCACTTGATTGGTTTTTGCCACAAGAGCATGAATAAGATTTTGGCCATTAAGCAAGAGTGCAATGAAATGCATCATTCTAAGTCCAAGTCATCACTTTTAAGGAGAGAAAGATTTACACCATCACAGCTTCCATTGTTAAAAATAAAAGAGAAAAACACAATTATAAAAAAAGATTGAAAAAAAATGGCATTGTCTTCTGCCCAGTTTAATTTAAGATCAATTTTGCTTACTTCCCGGAAAATTTTATTGGCAATACTAAACAGTAAACTATTGAAAAATTAGTCAAATGAACACATGATTTTCAGTCTCTAACAAAGAGAGAGAGATCTACACAGTAACATAATTGTCTACAAGGACAAAACAAGAGTATGAATCTGTATAATCATACCTGGTAGCAATGTCCCACAGTCGGATATCTGCAATGATATCAGCAAAATGAAAGATCTCAATCAGTTCCTCTATAATTATAGACTCCAAATAGCACAAAAGTTGCAGCAAGAAATAATTCAAACAATAAAAAATATGTCCCAAGATAATTTCCAACGCTTTTTACAATTTAGTTTAGTTGTATATGAGATATTAACTCATAAGGTAAGCACTGAACTAACTATTGACACTAACATTGATTTTCTAACCAGCAGAAAAAGGATATATTTTATTTCAAGAAGAAGTGGATATCAAAATACATCATCTTAACTAATCGCTGCAGAAACCTAGCACAAGAAAAACATGCTCTCATCAAAAAGGGCAGAGAGAAAAGTCATGCTGATCCACAAGAAGAAACAAATTTAGTATAATCAGAACAAAAAAATTGAGGTCTTCACTAATTTCTTCAAAATAAATCTTATTCTGTGTCCAATTCCTTGATATTCTCAAACATTCTCTGTGTATGCAGGCATGCAGGTATGCATACACGTCTTCTGTATAGAACTGAGAGAGATATGTTCATCCAAAAGTTAATAATTATCAGTAGAAATCAGTTTGTACGTGCTATAGAAATATGTTGGATCACAAATAGGCTTTGGAGCTTTCTCTGGATTTTTATAGGCAACCATTGATGATAAAATTATTAATTTCTATCTGAAAATAAAAATAATGGTATTTGAAAAGTATAAACAGTCATAAAAAATAAGAACTGGGGTAGAAAGACACTTGAATAGGAAAAGTAACTGAACAAAATTTGTACCAAGGTGCACAAAGCAAGGAGTCATAAATTTAAAGTGGTTAGACTCTGAGCCATAAGACAAGCATAAATACCCTAAGAAGGAAACTTCAAATAAATATCACACTGATGAAGAAGATAACATAGGAAGCTATGAAAGGAGTCAAATGCTGTCACATATCTAAGCACAACTTGGCCCAAGAGAATCAATAACTCATCTATCACAGTTTAAGGGCCAAAGAAAGCCTTTAGCAAAACGGACAGAACTGAGGGGCTTAATTGGGCGGTCCTAGGAAGAAGACAACTACTACCTCTAGAATCTCTCCTACATCTAAGGCCAACAATCTCTAGACGAAATGTCCTTGGGATGGCTAGAGGGAATGCTCTAGATTCCTTTGGTATATTCAAATGGGTCTTTATAAGCTGAAGGAATTGCAAGTTAAACAGAGAGCTTTGGGCAGTAAGATAGAAGCGATGGAGTCTGTTGTGCAGGGAAAGAATACTGAGGAGGTTCCTACTGCTACTGGCCAGCAAGCTGGTTATGCACTGTGGACAGAGGCTGAGAAGACTTTGGTTGCTGAGTGCCTCAAATAACCTTAGAGGCTTTTGAGAAGCTTAAGGAGAATTATGGGGCTAGATTTGCTAAAATTGAGGAGGATGCCACGAAGATCCAGGGTTCTCTCCAGACTATTATGAATCAAAGCCACGCCACAGGATGATTAAGAATACTGCTGATACTATGAAGCTTATGGTGGACAACCAGGATAAGGTGCAGCAGGAGAAGACGGCCGTGGACTTGGATATTGACAATGACAAAGGCCAAGGGGAGTCTGGGCCCAGCAAGAGGACCAGGGGGAATCTTAAGAAAAAGTACAAATCCCCTCTCTTGATCTGCAGGACTTGAAGAAAGCGGCTCTGAACATGAGCCAATTGGAAGCTGATGTGGCAGAGACCCTCAAGAACAAGCCGGTGCCCCTCTTTTTTGGTTTTCTGATTTTTTCTGCTGCTGTCTCAGGTGTTTTTAGCTAGTCTTTGGCTGCCGCTATATCTGCTTATCTTTCTGTTGCAGCCTTTTTGTCTTTGGTTATGGTCTGGTGCTTTATTTGATTATCTGATTATGTAAGAATCTTTGGTATAAAGGGTTTCAGGTCCCTTCAAAAACTGATTTTTTCCGTAATCAAAAACAATCTCTAGTAGAAGAAAAAAATTGTTGATGTGTGTTTTTCTTCGCGACCTGAACTATGAACAATGGTAAGTTTGTAATGTCCCCTTCCAAATTTGCCCTCGAATCACAATCACAACAAATTAGGGTTAGGGTTACATCTTTACCATGTAAAATGTCTCCTTAAACAATGTGATCCTGAATTTGAATCCTGCAATCACATACACCTATATATACACTTTCAATTATTAGAGTTAAACAAGAACATATGATATCTATAATATTATACAAACACATTAGGATTTGGAGGAAGAAACATGATAGGTCCACCCAAAGTAATATCCACACTGGTATCAGAGCCCTCTTGGCCTTGATGCGCAGACAACATGGACATCCACCGGGGTGGCCTACTTAGTGGGGTGCTTTTACCTACTTTCCCTATCTATGCCTCATCCCCCTGAAGACGAGAACCATCATTGTAGAGTTGGATAGGAGGTTGTAAAGGGGGTTTCTTGATTGTTCTATCTAAGCCCAAGAGTGGATTGATATCAGAGCCCTCTTGGCCCTAGGAAAAAGTAACATGGTCATCCCTAGGATGGCCTACTTAGGTAACCATCTTATAACTCCCCTCTTACACCACCAATCCTTCATAAAATATGGATTTCAAACAGTTTCATTATCAGGCATATGCACTTATCATTTCATTATTTGAATCACACAAGTAAGGGATAATTATTGTCAAAAAAGCATAAGCTTAATATATACCACATAACAGTTGTAACTTGTAAGATTATAAAATGCAGAGAAGAACTGATCTGAAAAGAGTATCAGACTGCTGCATTCAAGCCTGGTCTGAATATCAATCATTGTGGGTACTACTTGATGTATTTGCTGATAGATGTATAGAGGTTTGATCTTAAGTTCCCTTGCTTCCTTTCTTGAAATGCTTCTTGTTCAATCTTGCTGATTCAATGTCCTCTGCCTTCATTCTTTTGCTATGTGATAGGCTGTGGCTGATTGCTGGTAAAGACTTTCGATTGGAAAATCACAAAGTCTTGCATCAAGGCAATTTTCCTTTATGCTGCATTTGTTCCTCATGGTAGGGTCAATGTTGGAAATTTGGAATGTTCCATGCCCCCTTCAAATGATTATTTCTCCAGCTTAAATGCTTCCTTAACCCACTGAAGGGTTGTGTCCTTTAGACGGTTCCTCGAGGGTGGTGTCTCTTAATGCGCCTTTATTTATTTTAATTATGTCAGATCACTACCTTAAATCATATTACTCCTTATGATCGCTGCTTTTGTCTTTATTGCTGTTAACATTTAAATAATGATCACTCTTTATATGCATCGCTGTTCAGCCCATCCGCCACAAAGAATGCTTTCATCTATGATAAATATTAGGGGCATGACAAAGGTCCACAAAACATTCAAACAGAGTAGACCTGCTCTACCTAGAATGAAGTTGAGAGTGTTAGGATGCTCTAGGGGAGAAGGATATCTTCTCAATTATTTGTCACCCTCAGGGCATGAATTGCTTGCAATCAAGGTACAGTTAACACTTATTTGCCCCCCTCCAGGCATGAATCATTTGCAATCAAGGTATAATTGACACCCCCCAATACTTGAAGTGGAATCAAAGAAGGTAGTAATCATTCTGACAGCTCTAGGGGTTGCCTGTATTGATTTGTATTTAAGAATAAAACCATCTGCAAGAAAATAGAAAGGCATCTATGATCAAGGCCTTGTCAGAACACGGATAAAGAAGTATCTCTGTCCTTTTATAGATAGTAACATATCACTTGAATCTAACAGTAAATTCAACTTGTTATTTTTATACTGGATGATAATTAAGACTTATGAAATTCGCCCTGATAATATGAAGATTTTAATGACCATATATAATAGGAACAAAGTGAAGTTGCTCAACTCAAACTACAGGAATGATATACTGCAAATTATACAGAATACAAATAGGTAGGTGAAGCCCTCATACCAAAAGTTTTATACTTATTCAAATACTGGAGAGAATCCCTTGATGATCCTAGATTCCTAAGCACTAGGTGGTGCACTTAAGCACCAAAAACTTTAAATGAAAAAAAGATAAAATGAATTTGGATGGAAAATGAAACGGTGAGAGGAATGCCTTCTAATTATATACATTTCCTACACATGAAAAGAGAATGGGCAACTTAATCAAGGCACATATCCCAACATAATATAAAGTTAACTTCACGCATATAGTACCTATATAAGGTACAGAAATAAGAAAGAGAGCCCAAAGATGCACGATGTGCTGGTAACAAAATAGGACCCAGAAAAGAGGTGCAAATCAAGATTAAATACAATGCATGTGAGAGAGGTGCAGTTTAATTTTGATATTTTAGTGGTTGATCTAGGGCACATTGAAGCAGATAGATTCCAGATTTAGGTCATTTAAAGCAATTTTGGAAGAGTTATTATGTTATCAGGGTTTTAACCGAATTCACTTCCACAGCAACAGCGAAGTTCTTGAAGATTTTTTCAAGATAGTGAGATCTCAACCCAAGTTACAATAAAAAATTCAACTTATTTTGATTGTTTTGAGAAAGTTATTGTGAAAATTATTTTGGCCGCATAACAGCAACGGCTTCAACAAGAGGCAAGGGAAAGAACCCAGTCACTCTTAGAAAGAAAGATGATCCATTGTTAGAGAAGATAGATCCGATAGCCATTGAAGGTACTATAAAGGAAGCACCCAACAAGATAAAGGATGATATCTTGTCAAGGGTAGTAGAGTGAATGAAAGGGATCGCTAAGAAAGAAGATACTGATGCAATCCCTTAAGTTTATTTAGCTTACCCCTGAATTCTAAAGACTTCCAAAGGGTAGATTCGCACCACAAGACTTGGGATACAAAATTGTCTTCTAAGGGAGATAAAGCTTATGGTTTTGATTGGATCTAAAGCACAACCATCACCCGGATTATCATATGGTTAGCTCTAGGCAAGAGTTCATTTAGCTTATCCCAAGAGTTCTAGAGACTTCCAGAGAGCGGCTTCACACCAAAAGATTTTGAATACACAATAGTCTTGTAAGGGACATAAAGCTTACGAGTTTCACTTTGATCTCAGGCAAGACCATCACACAAACGATTATATGGCTAGCTCTGGCACTTCATGCCAAAGAAGGACATGCTTGAAGAAGAAGAGTCAAGTGTTCCTACAACACCAAATCTGTGGGCAATCATAGATGTGTCAAATCTAATGCCTCCCAAAAGGAGACCTAATCATAGTATTCAAACAGTACTAGGGTAGCATCCCCCATCCATCACCTCTTTTTTAGAGGAACAACAAAAGCTTAGAGCAGTGAAACAACACATTCAGCACCAGCAAAAGGCAATCTCTAGTCTCAAGGAAAACAAGACAATGGCACAGAACAGAATTAAGCAGCAAGCTTATCAATGTAGAATTTCAGCCCAAACAGAGCTACCAAAGCTTGATGAGGAAGGCGGTATCATTTTGGAACCCAAGGGAATCCTTCAGACATGCACTAAGAGGTTGCAAACGAGAAAGATTACAAAGTGTCTGATCAAGAGGAAAAATCTGGCCAGCAAAAATGCAACATGGAAAGATTGAAGTGTTGCTCTAGAAGCATCCAAGGATTATCAACAATAAGGACAATGTTGGTTTTAAGGATAGAGGCATGCTATGCCCTTATCCTATAGCATGTGTTGGAATGTAGAGTAACAACATAGGGGTCACATAATCCTTAATTAAGTCATTTACAACCCTAAGTATAATTGGTATGGTAAGTCAGCCTCATTGGGATCAGGGTACCAATATTTCCTAATGATGCCACTATATATAGAAGGTAGTGAGTAGTTGTTTAGCATCTTATTATGAATTATGTTCTTATTGAAGAGTTTTGGAGGTTTGCCCACTCAAAGTAACTTATCGTTATCAAGGACCGTCAAGAATTTGCATGCTATTCCTAGTATACTCTTCTTTTGTGCAAGTAATTTCATTACATCAAGTCTAGAAAACTTTTGGTCTTTTAGATGAGTTAAAGTTTATTACTGAAAAACAATACATGTGCCATGATTGCAAGGGCATCCAGGTAACAGAAATGCAAATTCAATTACACACTCAGAAATTTAAATATACAGCACAGAAAACTGAAAGGAAACAAGGCTATCAATACCTCCATCCATAGAGCCCGTAAAGATGTTTTTCAAGTGATGTGGATCCTTTGCCATGGAGGAAATGGAATCAATGTGTCCACTCATTGCTGCCAAGAATGGTTTTGCAAATATCTGACTCACCAAATAAACCAAAGTTGGAAAGTGGTGACTCTACAAAATATCTAAACCTTGTCTATATTCTACATAAGCAATATCCAACGAGAATATGACGCTTTTAGTTTTAAAAATCCAGATGACTACCTTATCCATTTTTGCTGCATTGAGAGCCCTGATATATTCTTGAGCTCTTGCCTGAGCATGTAGAGCAGGATCATAATTTCTGAAAACTCTCTGTTGATACAAAACCAAAGAGTACAAAGATATAAGAAACAAGAATGTCAAAGTATTGAGTTCAGGGGAAAATCCATTGAATGCATATAATGTGGAACAAAACAAAATCTGTGAAGTAATCCAGTTTCAAAAGACGCAGTTTTCGCATAAAAAATCAAAAAACTGTAGGAGAAAGTATATTTCTCTTGATAATACACTTCCCCAACATGCTAGTTAGGAAAGTATGAGCTGAAGTCCTATGTATGCATATGCTAAGAAATTACTAGCTTAAGTCATATGTAGAGTTTAAACTTTAAAAAACTATATGAAGATTTGAGTTCATTGAAACAGTAGCTTTTACCGTTACCAAATATCATCTGCAAGCTAGCTCAAGAAGCATATCAATGTGATTGCCTACCTGAAGGTCCCGACTCCGTTCCCGAGTAAATTCATCCTCTGAACGTGATATCACCTTCACCTTCATCTTTCACACCTTCTATAAACCCCTGTTAACATGGACAAAACATCATCACGTTTCACAAGAAAAACGAAAAGAAATTTAGGTTATCAGATGAAACTCAAACTTGTAGAAAGATTTGAAAAATAACCAGTGCAATTGTGGCATCGAATGAATATTGAAAGGCGGAGTTCGAAGAATTTCTAGCTTAAGGTTCGAGATTCGGTGAACGTTTAAGAAACTAACGAAATTCGTATTAATATTCGTATGGAAAAAACGGCAGATTTTAATTGAAAATATTTTTGTTTAGGGTTTTTGACAGGGTTTTTAAACAAATCCAACACCCACGCCAGTTTCAACAGACTGAGTGCCCGAGTCTAGACGAGGTTTATATCTGTGCTCGTTTGCAAATAACTACACAGATTTCGTCAGGCAATACATTGGCCGCGGCTTCCAACAACTACATACTGCGCGGCTATAATTTCTGTAGGTTTTTTTTGTTTTTTTTTTCTCTCTCTCTTTTGTTGTTGTTTTATAAAATCAAAAAACACTCCTGAATTTTGTAATTAAGGTTTACAAAAATTTAATTTTATATAATATTTTTTGGTTTATTGGTGAAGTTGAGGATTTTATGATTATTGTTAGCATTTAGATTTGAAATTTCTTATTAATAACTTTATTGCACAAACAACAATATTTTATATTTAATGGCCTACCATTTTATCTCATCTACTTCATTAACGTATGTAAAAATTTAGAGCAAAATATTCCCTAATTGACCTTCCACACCTCTTCGACTACCCATTGCACACACGGGTGTGCAATTGCTAGTAAATACACACTCTTTAGTTTTGTAATTAACATTCACAAAAATTGACTAGTATTTTATTTTATTTTAATGAAATTTTATTAAAAGATTAATATTTAATAGTTTAAATAATATTATATTAGAATAGTTCTCGGTAGGAAGAGGAGGAGGGGAGGTTTTTCAAAATCTAAAGTTGCAAAGGGGGAAGATGTTGAGAATGATGATGATTCTGGTGGCTTTGGTCAAGTTTGTTTTGTGGTTGGGGTTTGTTTTCACCCAGTTGGGCCTCTATATGCAGACGTTGGTTGGTCGTGTGTGGTTGGGGCTTCTTTAGTCCCTGGGGATCTGAGGTTTCAACTGCTGCAAACAATAGTGACGATTTGGGCATTCTGAATGGTTGTATCTTGGTTGTGGTGGTTTTGGCTCGGCTTCATCTGGAAGCCGACATTTTAAAAAAGGAAGGGTTTGCGCTTCTTTTCAGTGCCTTCTCTACCTTTTGCAATGGCACCAATTTGGTTACAGCTTGGTGGTCAAAGGGTTTGTGGACTACACAAACCTCTTTTCAAATCTTTGTCGTTATTGTGAAGGATTCTTCCTGTTTTGAATTTTGTGTGTCTTGGTGGGTTGAGGGGTTTAAAACCCCTTTGTTCATGGCGGATTTGTGCATGTGTGGCACTTTTGGGAAGGGATATGACCATCCTATGGTCAGTGACTGCGTCGAGGCCATTAATTCAGAGTGTGGATGTTTGCATTTATTCTTCATCTTCATCCTGTGTGGATACCACTATTGTCTTACTGTGGTTTTGGCTTTACACAACTTGCTTTGTTATTGAGGCAAATGGAGTGGTTGGGACTTTGACTGTTTAGTCGACCCAACCATTTTTGTAGCCTAGTTTTATCTTTAATCTTCTTTCTATTTGCATTTCCCCTGCGATGAGTCAGGGTTTTGATATACGAATGTGGAACAATATTTTACGATTGTGGACGCTATGGGAAAGGGTTTTTTTACCCTTTGGTTTGGGGCTTCTACATGAGGGAATCAATTTCTTCTCCCTGTGCCTATTTTTCTACATTGTCTCGACTATGACAATGAGGTTTTAGGCTTTCGGTGTATGGAGGACACCTTGTGTGTTGATTTGGAGGGGTCTCTATTCCAGTTTGCTCATTCTTTTGCCCATTTTGTTTACGTGGTAGCTTATGCAGAGATTTGTCTAAGGAGGGCCATGATTGTGGTTTCATGTTCTTTTCTAAGGAGTTTCCCCACCAAAATAGAGTGCTTGTGCATTGGATCTATAACTTTATTCTACTTGAGAACAAGGGTGGTTCATTTTCCTTTAGTGAGGTTGTGTATGGTTTTTGCATTTTTAACCATGTTCTTTCTAGCCCGCCATGTCTTGGGGGCTTTAGAAGATGGTAGAGATATTGTCTTTGTAAGTGGTTTTTGTGGATGTCGCCTTCAATTTGTTGGCATTGCACTTCCTTATAGTGCATCCTGTGGGGTTTCGTGTTTCTTACTGTGAGCTATGAAAACTAGGTGTAAAGGGGCATAATAACGAATCAAAACACTCAACAACTAACAATCTAAACTACACACATGCTAAGACATAAAATGTACACTTGAAATAAGCTAAATGAAGAAAGTGCAAACCTCCTACAAGCTCATTCAAACTCCATTTTGTTCATTGGATTTGTCCATTTGTTGTGGATGTGTGCTCATGGATGTGCTTCAAGCTTCAAGCTGT
>MU225671.1:454950-483072 GCA_018584345.1 Thuja plicata
AATCCCTTTTTATTAAATAAAATAATCTTATTTAATTAAAATCTCTTTTAATTAAATAATCTTATCTTATTTAATTAAAATCTCTCTTTTTAATTAAATAAAATAATCTTATTTAATTAAAAGAAAATCCCTCTTTTAATTAAATAAATAAAATCCCCACTTAAATCCCACTTTGTATTGAAAAAGAAAATAAATTAAATAAAAAATAAATAAAGCTCCTTTTTCTTCACACATCTTCCTAAGTGGTGGGTTTTTTGCCTCTTAGTCATAGCCTTTGATTTTGCCATTTGAAGATATGAGCACATGGATCAACCAAGATTCAATCTCCACCATTGCTCATTTCTTTTTACCTCTTAATCTCTACCATCCATTGCTCTTTAAAAGGAAACCTCTCCTTCTCATTTGGATAATCAAGAATATACACTTTTATGCTATTGTTATGTTGTAGGTTTGGAGAGAAATTTTGGAGGAGAGTTTGAGTATTTGAACTTGAACCATGCAACTTCTCCTCTTCTTGTCTTCTTCTCTCATGCATTCATGGAAATCCATTTAGAGTAGATTCATGTTAATTTAGATTCATATTTCCTTTCATAGATTAATCTTGCATATTTCCTTCATAGATTAGTTTGCATATTTCCTTTCATGCATTGTTATCATATGGATTAGTTTCCTTCCATGCATTGTTATCATATAGAATAGCTTTCTTTTTTTTGATCGATAATATGTTTGTTTTTTTCATTGATATAAAAAGTGGTTACATCATGGCCAAAGATGGCATTCAATTACAAAATGCAAAAAACTTCCTTGCATTCAACTATCTACTAAGGTCGGCTATGTATTAGCATATACCATAGCAAAAAACTGACTTCTATTAACAGAAAAAACAAAGAAACTAAGGTCCAGCTAGCTGAACCACTTGGCAGCCTCCTCTTTGGTAAAGTTATCAAAGGCTCCATATTTCTCCACCAAGGCCCTGACTCAGATTTTGCCCTCGGCAATGCCACTCGTGCCTGCAGCCTCCTCCTCTCTGGCCTGCCTAGTTGTTGTGGCCTTTCCACCCGGCTTGGTGACTGGCAATTGGCGATGAACTTGTGGCCTTCCATCCTCTCCCAACTTCGCAGTGGACTTGATGGGTGTCATCTTTTTCCACTTTCCCACAAGCTTAGCGTCACTCGTCTCCTTCTCCACCTTTCTCTTCTCCAAAGCTGCCTTCAGCTCCTTCCACCCACTCAAAGCCCGTGCCAAATGGATATCTTCGGGGCTATCAGTCGACCAAATCACAAGGGTTTGTAGGCCTCGACTACCTCTTCCCACCATTCAGAAAGGATCCTCTCCCATACGCAGTCCTAACCCCACCTCCACCTGTTGGATAATATCTTCCACTCCTTCCACCCATTTGATCACCATGCATTGTTTGACCACCCATCTCACTTCCTCCTTTGATTCTGCGACCAACTGTCTGAGGGATACAAACAGGGAGGAAATGTCCAAGTTTGTCCTTGGTCTCCACCCATTCTGCAAAAAATGCTCCTTGAAGATTTCCCTAATGGACGCCCAAAATTCGTCGTCATCTTCCATGAAAACATGGCTCAACCTGTTCATAGTGATAAGGCCTTCAAAGGCTGGGATTTGTCCAGTAGTAGAGAGGGAAAAATTAGCCTCCATTTGTTCTGATGTTTACACTTTTGTTTCTCACAATGTTGCCATGGTTGTGTCGTGAATGGATTTAATCTTGTCGTCGAAGTCTCTAGAAACTAATGATGTTTCCATCAAATTGCCAAAATGCCCATCATATCTCATTACTCTCTCTTGTACTATTTCAACCTTCACTTAATGGGAGATCTCAGTTTGGGAGCACCTAAAAAAACTCGTGCTCACACACTAAATCTTGACATCATTCATGCCTTTGCATTGTGCAGGGCTGCCACGTGGTTTTGATGGCATGACACTTCCATGCTCGATTTGTGTTATATCAGTCCTCAACAATAGTTTCTTCCCTTAGTAGTTACTAACCTTTATGCTTCATTTCTAAAGTCTTCAAATATTTCAAATTTATTATCAAGTGAACTATTGGCTCCAATGTTTGAAAGTTTATCTGCCAAATCGTTTGCCAATCTTGGTACCTGTGAGACCTTGAAGTCTTCAAAATTTCCCATCATGTTCCTAATTCATCTAATATGCTTATTCAGATACCAGGTATCCATTTGACCCTTGGCAATCTCATTTATTACCAGGAGAGAATCACCTTCTAAGTGAATTCTCCTAATCTGGAGTCTTCTCTCCATTAAAATAGCCTCAACTATTGTCAGGCATTCAACCTCATTATTTGTTCCATTTCGTAGCCTTTTGGCACCTAAAGGAAAAATCTCTCCATTCTCATCTCGAGCAATGTATCCTATTCTGGATATTCCAGGGTTGTCATGGGAGGCACCGTCAAAAATTATTTTGACCCATTTGGGGGATGGTGGTTGTCATTTACTTCTTTGTATTTCCTCTTCCCAGGTCAGAGGTTGCACCCTCCTACACCCATTAACCGGTCTCATATAGAATAGCTTTCATTCTCATTTTCAGTGCATATTTGGTGATCATGGAGACTAGCGTAACACCCCAAAATTGGCACCTCACAATTTTAATCAATTTTGGTGCATTTTCTCATCATCAAAGTCCTATTGTACTAGGAAAATTCTCTTCCTAATTGACTTTAATTGACTAAGTCTCAAATGCAGAAAACTTAAATTAGCATAAATCTCACATTACATTTAATTCCTAAATTATCAAGGTTTATTAGCTAAAAATCCCTATGATTAATTAATTTAATTCTAAAGTCCTAAGTGCTTTTAAATTAAATTAATTCCACCCCCTTTAGCTAATACATATCAAAAGGAATTAAAAGAGTTATTTGCTTATTTGAGTGAATTATCCTCAAAAGGAATTCCATAATTCTATATGAAAAGTCACTCATGTGGCAATAATTCATTCTTTTAATTGAGTAATTCCTTCAAAATTGTCTCACCTTCCTCCATGGAGATGAAGAGTCAGTTGTTTCTTTTCAAGAAACTATTCATCCCCTTCTCAGGTTGTTTTATATTATGGACCCCATTTTCTTCATTTGAGAGGATCAATTGGAGAGCATCAAAACTATAGTTAATTTTGTCTTGATTTTCATGCTTTCAAGCTTTGTTGCATAATTAGCTTATTGTCATTTAGAGTAATAATATGTTGCATCTTAATGTAGTTTGCTTACATATCTAGTAGCTTAATTTCATCATCTTTTCAAGCTTTCAAGATTTAATATGCATTTCAATTCTTAGATTGTAATTGTATCTCATATTAAATAGTTTCAATTTCAAGTTTTTATCATGCTTTAAATCCTCCATTTTAGCAATGGTCATGGTTGTTGGCTCTCGTTCTGAGATTAAATTTGACACCCCCAACTAAATAGGAGGCAACAGGTCGATTCAATCAAGTTTGTGAAATGGACAATTCATGTTCATCTTTGCGAATTCGATGATTGAGCAAGGACTATGTTGGGTTTGTGCCTGATTTAGAGGTCACTTTCAAGCACACGCATCTTGGCGCCCACCGTGGGGCAGGAGTATTCAATTCCTAGCCTCATATTATATATTTACTGTTAATTTTGTTTTATTTCATTTTTTACATTCACTTTGAGTCAAATCCGATTCCACCATTGCGTCCAGAACGTCATTTCAGTTTAAAATGACTACAAATATGCCTATATTCATAAAAAAATTGAATCTATGGCATCAAACTTTTGCCCAAGCAGGCCATACGGCTTTGCAGTGAAGTCTTGCGCGAAGTTTCCCACATATCCGCGTGAATTTTTGCTTTCATTAGCACTCTCTCACACGAGAAAACACTTTCCTCGCGCCAACTGTTGCACTTCCTCGTGCGGAGCCTTGTACTTCCTCGCGCGAGACTTGGTGATAGTCTCTGGAATTAAACACTTTCCTCGTGCCAGCTATTGCACTTCCTCACATAGAGCCTTGCACTTCCTCGCATGAAACCTTGTACTTGCATTCACCATATGCGTTTTTGAATTTGTAGTTTGACTTCAAACCCCAATATCCTACTTATTTTAGGTCCATTTTTAGAGCATTTATTTATTTATTTGGGGTAGAATTTTGTAAGGATTGCTGTGGTGAAGTCAGTTTTTGATTTTGCACTCTGGATTTATCAGAAATCACTATTTTTGGTGACTGTACCTGGCTAATCCTCATTTTTGCAGCTTCTTGAGCCTCGTACAGGCTCATACGATCACCTTTTTCAGTGTAATTTTTTTTGAAACTACATGATTTTCTGTGTACTTTCTGAATATGTGATATGTTCTTTGATTTTTGAATTTTGATAATGCGGACTAATATTTGACTTTGATGTTCATGTGATTATCTTTTGCATACAACCTAACAGTGGTTTGCAAAATGTTATCCAAGAAGACTAAAGCACAAACTACTCACGAATTGGTTTTGCAGGTTGCCTTTGATCGATAAAATGCAAAACATTGTGCTTGCATCTTATTTTTTATTTCTTAAAATAGGAACCCACATGCAAGACTTCTTAAAATGAACATTTGTTTGTTGTTTTAGGAATGAAAATAATGTCAGGAAACTATGCTCTCACCCTTTTGGGATGATCAGAAATCTATAAACATTATTGTCATTTTCTTATTCTACTTGAAGTGTCTTTTAGTTTTGTAAACCCAAGGAATTGCATGGACGTATCATCTCCCCTCGCCTTCACGGATCTTGGGTGAAAGAGAAATCCATACAAATCCTTTAGCGTGGCTACCTCCCGAGTGCTTTAACAGAGTCGGTGAGAGTGGATTGCCCAACCGGTAACAGGCTAGAGCCAAGCCCTTCCGAACTGGTATACAAAAATGCCATTGTGATTAGTCTCACAGTGGACAGGTATGAATTTGTTGTGGCAACCAAAATCTCCTCTAGTACCCTAGTGGTGTGTTAAAGTCCCTACATTGTTAAGGTGAAAACCTTGCTTTAAAAGGATTGGGAGAGCCCCCTTTATTGGGAAAATGACTTGATCACAACCACCTGAACGGATGCCCTTACTACAAACTATTGTTATAGTATCCAAAAACCCTTTATATGTTGGCGCGGAAGGTCAGAGACCGACTAAGATGCCCCACACTTTTACGACTCTTAGTAGAGACAACAACCCTTTGGGAAGCAATTCCTTTGGGGTTCGAAGCTTGGTGTGCCTGAGAAGTGAGTGCACATGTAAGGAGGAGCCCGTGCCTCCAAGCTTCTAAGTTGTCCGCTATGAGTAAGCGTAGCTAAACTTTGGTTCAAGTGAGGATTCAACAGATACTGCCCTGGATATCCTAGGATTGTGATGTGTCTGTTCTGGTACTATGAACATTCTACTTGATGTGTCTTTCGTGGTTGAAGCATCAAAACAAACAAACATCTCAAACATTCAAATCGAACATTAAAACGATCAACGATTCCAAATCTGCACTTCTTGGTGTTAACTGTCAAAATCTTGTCCAAGTTTCTGCACCTATTATCAAAACTCTGCAATCTATCAACTTGCTATCCAAATTGCTATTATGTTGTGAAGGTTTTGTTCGAATTTTCACAAATCTGCATTCTCATCAACATTGTTACTAGTCTATCTTTTACTGCAATCTGTTGATGGTCTAACTTGCCGCTATTTCAAAATCTGACTTTGTTGTACTAATCCAAGTGACCCATTATATATTTCAAACTTATTATCTTTGTCTATGATGTCCTTATCCTAAGTTGCGAAAGCAAGTTCATCAACCTTGACTCAAGATCGGAGTCATTGCTATCTCTGTTTTAGTTGGACATTATCTCCTTTGTCCTTTGGTCTTGGACTTAATCAATACTTTAGACATCACTTTAGCATCTGTCAGTCAATCAATTGATTCATCATACCTTCTCTTCAATCTTCTAAGCAAGCGCATCAAATCAATCTTACAATGTCTAAAAGCGAAGAAGAGATTCTTAGGGTAGCTTTGTTAAAACAACTTTGAACTGTCGAATATGAACTTCAAAGATTAAAGGGGAACAAGGATACTCCATCTGACGAATCCTCATTAAGATCAACTTGGCCTTTGTTATATGATCAAGAAGCGTCTCATTATCCTTTAAAGAGAGTCTTTACACCTTTAGGAAAGTCTTATGAATCAACATTGGAAGAACTTCTTGAGAATGACCTCATCACATTGCCTAAAATTACATTAATTGGATCCACATTCTTTAGTAACTACTGTGCATATCATCGACACAATAAGCATAAAACTTCATCTTGCATGGAGTTGAAACATAAAATCCAAGATCTCATGGATGATGGCATAAGTGGCATTGAAGATCCTAATGATTCATCTAGTGCAGATACTAATCTCAAGCAAGATCTAAATCATGAACCTGTGTCTAGCAATGGTTCGCATATCCCATCTACTTCTTCCACCATTCCTCCATCCCTTACAACTTTGCAACCATCTACACCATCTCTATCAAGAACTAATCCTAATGATGACTATGTCTATCCTCAAGGGTTGGCTCTGAAAGAAACCCAAGCTAATCTGCATTCTGTTGCAAATCTTTTTCATACCTCAAAGGTCATAAACCCCACACCTTCATGTGCTTCAATGCCTATCATATCTGCTCCAATTAATGCTTCATTATCCCCTCAAGAATCTTCCATGCATATCAAGACCCCTATCTCATCCTTGGAAGTGGCTCCATGTTAAGAGGACAATCCAAAGTGTGAATAAACAAATAGCAATAAAGATCAAGATCAATATTCTATACAATCTCCTCCCATATTTGATGAAGGTCTTGTATCCATAGAATCCTGCGATGATCCCCTTGCACCCTTTCATTTCTTCCAAGAAGATATCCCTCCACCTCAAGAGCTACATACTTCTCCACTTCCCAAGCAAGATCAAGATACACCTTTCACCATTTCCAATGAACATATTGAAAATCATGAGCAAAGCACCCTCTCTACACCATCTGAAGATCCTTGTCAAGATCAGAGCATACCATCATCTCCTTGTCATAATCTTCCATATCCAGAAACCATCATTCCTCCAACTACCTTGCAGAACAATAAATCTACTCAAGCTTCAGTTGTTCCTATCAAAGCTACTCATGCTCCTGTTGGTATAAAGATGAATTATAAAGAGCAGATCCTTGGTCACGCAACTCACTCTAAAGATGTTGATATCCCTTCCGCACCTTATATCCCTCCATTTAAATGTAACCGTATGCCTTCTCCATCCTCCAAATCTATCCTTGGTCCCTATATCCCAAGGCTGAAGCCTTCAACCCTATTATCTATATTGGGTCCTTATATCCCTCCATCTACCATGCCTATCACTACTAGATTTTCATCCACTTACTCTATCCCCTATCAAGATCAACAAAGACATACATCCTTGAACTCTCCCTATCAACCAATCCATATGAACCAGTCATATCATCCTTATTCATCCACAATCCCTAAGTCTTTTGGAAGCAATTTGGATGTCAAACAAAAAAATCAGAGATTCAAGAATCCATGTACATATGAAGATCACTATGTCCCGTCTAATAGACATGTGACTACAAGAAAAAAAGAACTATTCAAGAGACCGCAAAGGTCCACTGAGCAAAGAATAATATCTAAGAAAATATGGGTCCCTAAATCCATTATTGAAGAATCACATTCTAAATCATCCAAAAGCAAAGGAATATCAAAAGCTATCTGGATTCCCAAGTCTCTTCTAAAAGACTTGGATACAAAAAGAAAATCAAAAGGTGTGTGGATTCCCAAGTCACTCTTAAAAGGCTTGAACGCAAATGAAAAGAAAGAATTGGCATCCAAGCTTCCAAAGGCTTCCACTCCATCTCCTGTCAAACATTTTTCATCCCCTAAACCTATTTTGGGCCCTCTTGTCCCAAAATTCATGGCTTTGAATACATCTTCATCCATCTTGGGACCTCGTATACGAAGATCCATCTCTCCTCCCATATCAAAACCTAAATCCATTTCACCCACTTTTCCTCTATCATTCCACTGTCCTTCAAGATGTGTGTCAATGTTGATCTTGCCAATGTTTCCATCTATTCCTACACAGAACTCCCCACATCCTACATCTACCTACTACCCTTCCATATTGGGTCTCTACATTCCTTCCAATCCTCTTGTCCAATCCATCTCATAAACTCTTGGCTACCATCTCCCTTATCCTACATTTCATACCCTTCTCATCTTCCTATCAACATCTTTGAGCATACTTTCAGCAGCCTTGGCCCCTCATAGCATATCCTTCGAAGGAGCACTATCTAAAGAGAAAGAAGCTTAAAGTTCCTACATAAATTCAAAAATAAAAAACTAAAAAATAAAATTAAAATAAAATAAAAAAATAAAAAAATGAAAAAGTACCTTGGTGAAAACCTAGTAAACAGGCGCCTTGGTAGCAAAAGTAAAGAGAAATCAATCTGTCCTATGGTGAAAACCACTTTTTATGGCACCTTGGATAAGATCCATGATGAAAACCTGGCAAACAGGCGTCATGCGTAATTCCTCCTACTTGTACTCTTCACTTGGGGGCAAGTTCCTTCCATCACATCCCATCATATCTTACATCCAGCTAGCTTGTGAACATCCATGTTCCTTCTGCTGATCTTGACAAGGTTGAGCTTATCCATGAGCATCATGTATCCTGACATTCATGATCCCTTCCATCAGCCTATTTACTTACTCTCATGCATGGCACCCTATCGTGATCTTGCTTATCCCAAGCCTATCCTTCCTATCTCTCAGCATTCATGCCATAATCTGAAACATCTACTTATACCTCCATCACCCCTTATCCTAATTACACTTTCATAGCTATGTCCTATCCAAAATTGACCCCTTGGTCTTGATCAAAATGGAAAATTTTTTCTCATAAGTCTCTTGACATGTCCATTCTTTTGGACCACATGCTTTCATGACATCAGGTCATTATCCCATATGTTGTACAACATCGCTCCATAAGCCTAAATTGCTATATTATTTTTTTCCCTAGCTTGGGTAATCTTAAAGAGACTATCCTTGAGGGTCGCATTCACCCTCTTCATCCATCATTGGCTATCCATCTCATACATCAGCTTTCTAATCCATTTGCAATGTCCTACATCCTGCTAGACATTGGGGCAAACCATTGTGATCTTGCTTGAGATTGAGTAGTCTCTAAAAATCTAAAAATTACAAAATCTCTAAAAAAAATCTAAAAATCGTAAAAGTCCTAAAAAAAATTGCTTTCCTGCTTTAGTTTGCTCCCTCATGCATTTTATCTCGGTCATCTTCGAGATTTTGCTCGACTTCACATGGATTGAAACTGGTTACACTCAGGGGCATCTTCCTGGTCTAGGGGGGCATTGTCCTATCTTTTGCAGTCTCTCTCCTCTTGCATCGGTCACCATTGATTTTCACTGCGTCTTCTTGCCGATGACTCATAACACTTCGTCTCTCCTTGAGACTCTCTTTTGCATCAGTCACTAGTGATTCTCACTGAGTCTGCCTATTGATGCCTAGATCTCACATCGATGTTCATACTTGAGAATCTCTCCCGTGTCAGTCACTAGTGATTCTCACTGCGTCTGCCTACTGTCGTTGTACTACTGAGATTTCTCATATCAACTCACTATCTGGATATTTGACATTGATCCATTCATTACTTGGGGGCATGGATCCCCACTTGGATTGCATCTTCGATTTACACTCAAGTCAGTAATCTTATCAATTCTAAAGGACAACTCTCTACTGGCACAAACTGGTGTTTCTCAACACCCCATAAAGAGTGTTTTTCAACACTCTCTTTGGACACATCTGTGTTTTTCAACACATGTCAGATATCTCGCAACGTAAACATCTCTCGATAGCAATCAAACACAATGCACACGCAAGCACAACGATGTTTTTCAACACCCCAAACCTAGACACATTCGTAAACTTTGAAACATGTTGGGCTATGATTGAATCTCTCTTTGTATGTTGTATGTTCTCATGAATTTCATTGATATCTTCTTTGTCTACTGCTTGTTGGTGTGGTTTGATAATCCAACAGCGCCAAATAAACAGGGTGTATGTGATAAGAGCTTCTGCATTAAGGTGGAAAAGCCTCACATCCCTCGATCTTGTTTATTTGAATACCAAGGGGAGGTTGGAACTATCTCCTTGACTGTTACTACTCTATTTGTTTACTTGTGTACTCTTACTATATTAAATTGGAAACAATATTCAGGTCATCTTGGCTCTTGTGCCCTGACGCTTACATTCATTTCCTACATTTTATCCGATGAAAGTCATATTCATATCCTTATGGTCGCAACGACACCAGTAAGGATTGTATTGACTCTGATGTTCCAAAAGTACTCAATGATGATAAATTACGCGATGAGTCCAACAACCAAGCCCTAGGGTTGCATTTAGCTTAGGCTTGCATTCACATTTTAGGCTTGCATAGCGACAGTTTTGGTGCTCTCTTCATGGTCTTATCATTCTTCGAAGGTCCTCATCTTTTATCCTAGATTCCTCTTGACTACACAAGTGTTCAATTCTCGTTGTCTATCTTCAGCTATCTTCTGAATCCATTTTCATGATTGAAATCGAAATCTGACACTCCTAAGTAGCTCAAAATAACGTTTTAAAATTTTGGGACCGACGCGATCAGACACTTGTGCAGTCAACATTCTGACGTCGCTTTCTTGTCAGAATCATCTCTCATCATCATTTTCTCGGCTTTTGCAATCTTTTCATCAAAGTCAACTCTAGTCAATTCTAGTCAAACTTGGTCAACTATGGTCAAACCTAGTCAACAGGACCTCCCGATTTCTCTAAATCGATTTTGCCTTCTCTTGATCTCTCTCTGATATCTCTGGATCTTCGATCTTGCTTCTATCTATGATTTCTTACTCTTGATCACCATTATGATATGTCATATTTCAATTTCGCTCTCAAGGCGATAGGATGATTGTATCATTAAATCTTTTGCATCATTCTCGAATCAGTCTGATCTGAATCAAAAGTCCCCATCGCTAGGGGCATCTCATCACTTGGGACATATTTAGTTTTTCGTGCCTTATGGTCAAAATTGGATATTCCATGATCTTGAATCTCTAGGGGCATCTTGATGTCTCGCATCTTGTCATCTATCTTTCTAGGTATCTGAGCAATCTAACTCGAATCCTCAAGGATCAAGCTTCATTCTGGAGATGATTCTTGAAATCTCATTAGTTATTGGGGAAATCTAACCCTAATTCCTAAAAGTTATGCTTCGTTCTGAAGATGGCTCTCAAAATCTCTTTAGACCGTTATCTAGGCAACCTAACTTGGATCTCGGAGGGCTAATATTCCATATTGGGGCAATCTAATCTTGATTCTGGAGATAGTCCTAAATCTCCATCAGCTATCAATGGACATTGGGGCAATCTAACCCTGATTTCAATCTTTTCTCAAGTGGTATTTAGACTGTTGTCTTCGCAATCTAACTTAGACTTCAGAGAATCATGCTTTGTTCTGAAGATGGTTCTGCTTCTCGATCTGATTGGTGTCTTGGCAACCTAACCTAGACTTCCGAAATCTTCATCTTCACATCAGATTATTCTTTGAATCAATGCGCTGCTCGCACATCAATTCAAAGAGGGGCAAAATGTAATACCCCAAAATTGACACCTCACAATTCTAATCAATTTTGGTGCATGTTCTTATCATCAAAGTCCTATTGTACTAGGCAAATTCTCTTCCTAATTGACTTTAATTGACTTAGTCTCAAATGCAGAAAACTTAAATTTGCATAAATCTCACATTATATTTAATTCCTAAATTATCAAGGTTTATTAGCTAAAAATCCCTATGATTAATTAATTTAATTCTAAAGTCCTAAGTGCTTTTAAAATAAATTAATTCCACCCCTTTAGCTAATACATATCAAAAGGAATTAAAAGAATTATTTGCTTATTTGAGTGAATTATCCTCAAAAGGAATTCCATAATTCCATATGAAAAGCCACTCATGTGGCAATAATTCAAACTTGTAATTGAATAATTCTTTCAAAATTGTCTCACCTTCCTCCATGGAGATGAAGAGTCGGTTGTTTCTTTTCAAGAAACTCTTCATCCCCTTCTCAGGTTGTTCTATATTATGGACCCCATTTTTTTCATTTGAGAGGATCAATTGGAGAGCATCAAAACTATAGTTAATTTTGTCTTGATTATCATGCTTTCAAGCTTTGTTGCATAATTAGCTTATTGTCATTTAGAGTAATAATATGTTGCATCTTAATGTAGTTTGCTTACATATCTAGTAGCTTAATTTCATCATCTTTTCAAGCTTTCGAGATTTAATATGCATTTCAATTCTTAGATTGTAATTGTATCTCATATTAAATAGTTTCAATTTCAAGTTTTTATCATGCTTTAAATCCTCCATTTTAGCAATGGTCATGGTTGTTAGCTCTTGTTCTGAGAGTAAATTCGACACCCCAACTAAATAGGAGGCAACACGTCAATTCAGTCAAGTTTGTGAAATGGACAATTCATGTTCATCTTTGCAAATTCGATGATTGAGCAAGGACTATGTTGTGTTTGTGCCTGATTTAGAGGTCACTTTCAAGCACACACAACTAGCATTCTTTCTCTTTCTCTTTGAATCTCTCATTTCATGGTGTACTTGCATGGGCATAAACTAGGTCTAAGCTGAGGGCCTCCCTTACAAACCCTTGCACTCCATGAATAGGGAGCTACGAGTCACCATTTGAACCTCATTCTTGAGCAATCTTGAATATAATGACTCATAGAAGTGTGTCACATTTTCAACACACATTTTTTGGCGCGCACCATGGGGCGACCCACCTTTACATGTTGATTTTGATTATTTTTGGAGCTAACCCCCTTGTGCAGATTTGCTTGGAGATGAAAACCCTAGATTTTCAAAGATTTGATCATATCTCCCAAACGGCTTAGATTTTTGGTCTAATTTTTTTTGCAAGTTGGCGACATATCAAAGAAGCTTCAGTAAAAAATTCAGAATTTTCTGACGTATCATGAAGTTTTACCAATTTTTTCTTTATTTTTCATAAAAAAAATTTTTTTGGCGCAAATCAGCATAATTTTCAAAAAAAAATTCATTTTTGGAAAGGTATTTAAATTCTACAGGGGGTCTATTCTTTGTGTTTTAAATTTGGATGTAATATCATAGCTCATTTGGTCGATTTATGAAAACTAGTCTATTTTGGGAAAACGGCTCCCTAGGGAACAAATGAAAAGATCTTTTTAAAATTATGACATTTTTGAAAGCTCTCTATTTTTTAATAGGGGTCTCTTTTTTGCATTTAGGGTTTGGGATCCGAATTAATGTCATATAGGTCCAATCTTGTTGACTAGGTGAAAAAATCAAAATTAAAAAAAGGGCATTTAATGATTAGCTTGCACTTATTTTTCACATGGTTCAATGCATGATATGAGTTGTCATTTAGATTATTTGTTGGTTATTATTGCTCCTAACAATTGATTTTCAGATCTAACCCTAGGGTTTGCATAAGTTGAGTATACATTGCATATCTTGTTTGTTGTTTGTTGTTTGCTGTGTTTTTCTGATTTTTATTTCTGAAACAACTTAACATGTGGTTTGCAAGACGTTGAAAAGAAGACTCAAATAAAGACTACTAACGAATCATCTTGCAGGTAGCCTTGATTGATAGCATGCTAAACTTTGTGCTTGCATTTTATTTTGTTTTATTACAATAGGAACCCACATGCAAGACTTCTAAAATGAACTTCTATTTTGATATTTTAGGAATGACAATGATGTTAGGAAACTATGCTCTCGCCCTTTTGGGATGATAAAAAATTTAGAAGCATTGTTGTCATTTTCTTATGTGTTTGAAGTGTCTTTTAGATTGTAATCCTAAGAATTATATGAATGTATCCTCTCCCCTTGCCTTTGTGGATCTTGGGTGCAAGAGAAACTCATATAATTCTTCTAGTGTGGCTACCTCCCAAGTGCTTTAATAGAGCTAGTGAGAGTGGATTGCCCAACCGGTAACAGGCTAAAGCCAAACCCTTCCAAATCAGTATATAAAAAATGTCATTGTGATTAATCTCACAGTGGACAGATGTGAATTTGTTGTGGCAACCAAAATCTCCTCTAGTACCCTAGTGGTGTGTTAAAGTCCCTACATTGTTAAGGTGAAAACCTTGCTTTGAAAGGATTGGGAGAGCCCCTTAATTAGGAAAATGACTTGATCACAACCACTTGAACAGATTCCTTGACTACAAACTTTGTTTTAGTAACCAAAAACCCTCTATCTGTTGGCGCAAAAGGTTAGAGACCGACTAAGACGTCCCACATTTTTATGACTCTTAGTAGAGACAACGTTCTTTGGGAAGTGATTCCCTTGGGATTCGAAGCTTGGTGTGCCAGAGAAGTGAGTGCACTGTAAGGAGGAGCCCGTGCCTCCAAGCTTCTAAGTTGTCCTCTATAAGTAGATGTGGCTAAACTTCGGTTCAAGTGGGAATTCAACAGATACTACCCTGGCTTACCTAGGTTGTGGAGTGACTGTTCTATTTACAACAAACAATCTGCTTGATGTGTCTTGTGTGAGTGAAACATCAAAACATACACCAAACATCAAGACAAACATCAAAATGAACATCAAATCTACATTCTTAAGTGTCAAACTGTCAACTTGCCCAATTTGCTATCCTGTCATTTTCAGTCTTCCTTGGTTGATCCAGATCAGATTTGGTCAGTTACCCCGTTGTTAGAAGCTTGTTTACACCTTGGATTCTTGCATTTTGACCTCTTGAACTAGCAATCTTTGATTTCACAAGTGACCTTGCTTGGAGTTGGCGAGCTAGAAACTGTCCTTGTATAGAAGATAAACCTTTAGATTATTTGATAACACACTTAGAGAGTTTTGGTAATCTCTTGTCCATTCACTTGCATATAAATTCAAATTAAATCAATATAACTTGGGTAAATCATTCTCCTGATCCATATGTGTTAGGGTATTCACCCGTTCAGTGGGAACCTTTGTGGCAGTGTTGGCTTACACCCCTTGCAAAATTCTATCTTATCACCTCTCTTTTGGACAAGTGAATGTCTTTACTATCCTATTTTGGTACCAATGTCTCTTAGGGTCATCTTATCACCTAGTACCTTTTCTTTCATGCCAGTTACAACAAGATATCAAGTAGATCAAGGAAAATGACCTCAAGTAGTCTTTAACCAATTACCCTTAGTTCAAGCTCACCAAAAATGCAAGGGAAAGGAACCCATATTTGATCAATCACCTAGGAACAACTCACAAGTTTGGTTTGATTCCAAGAGTCACCTTAGTGAGTTGGGTGCACCCTTAGAATCTTCTCGCTCAAATATTGATATGAGTTACACAATGACTCGACGAGAGAGGGAAGACATGGATAAATGCCTTGATGACATATTTGCAAAACATATAAATGTAATTTTGTTTGGCGGTTCCCCTCATGACAGTCGACCAACTTCACCCCTTATCTCAACTAGATATCTAGATGCACACCGAAGGGATGAGAGAGGTAAGAGGCAAGCCTATCAAGATGAGCAATCACAACCTAAAAACCGAGATGAGGAACTTTATGACACTCACGTAAATGTAGCGTACACCAATAATTTTTTTCGACATTCAAGACCAAGTTCACCGCTCAAAACATCTTCAAGATACATGAGTGAAAGTATTAAGAGAATTGAGCATGAAAAGAAAGACTTCCTAGATGAACAAGCTGAAAAGGAAGAGAAATTTAGACTCCTAGAGTTGGAGAGACAAACCTTGTTGTAAATAGAAAAGAAATCCCTCCATGAGGAGCAAGATAGACTCTTGGCTCAGCGACTTAATGACCAATTTAATAACACGCGTGTTAGTGGTGGAAATAACTCTCCTCCATCCACTCCTCCTGAGACTCCATGAAGTGGAAGATGTTCAAGGACATCATCGTGATCTCCTAGCCCTAGAGGAAGAAGGGCTTTAAGAAATGATCATTATAGGAAACGAACACCTCCTAGGAACTCAAAATAACCTTCATAATGTGCTCACCATGGTTCATAATATGGGGGTAGTAGCTTGAGTTTTGAACTCACCCCCCAAGACTTCATGAAAATGCAACAATAACTACTCTTCCAGTAGTATGTGGAGAAATATTTAGAGAAAAACAAAGACAAGTTCCTAGAGAGTTTAATCAACAAGGGTGCTAGAGTCCCCTACAACTTTGATGTGGACAAAAAGATTAAGAAGCAATGCCCATCTCAAGAAGAGGAGATCAAACAACTTAAGAGCATGATGGAAAATATGTTAGCACCCAAGAATTCTTTCTTGCTTGATTCAATTTGTCCTAATCCTTTTGACAAAAGTGTTAACATGAAAGACTTCCCTAGAAAGGTTGAAATCCCTCAATATGACAAGTATGATGGGAATGGAGATCCACATGATCACATGTACCAATTTTATACCACAAGTTTTGATTTCCATCAAGATGACTCATACCTTGTGAGATTGTTCCCAAGGAGTCTTAAGGGTCACCATCATAACTCCTCCCGTCAAGACTTTCAAAGAGCTTGTCCACAAATTTGTTCAACACTTTGCATATAACCTTTCAAGATTTATCACCATGTTGGACTTATGCAACTTAAAGAAAAATCAAAGGGGAATCCTTTGTCACTTTCTTGCAAAGGTGGAGACGAAAATGCTCTCGCTACTCTAGAACCAATCCTGAAAATGAGAAGATTGACATCCTTGTTAGCAACTTGGTTCCTAAAATGCGGTATGAAGTTAGGAAGATGGTTTTTGATTCATTTGACACCATGTTTGAAACCGCATGTAGGATTGAGGATGTTTTGAAAGAACAAAGAATTTTGACCAAACATGGAAACAACAACAACAACAACAATGGTCAAAAAATAACAACTCTAACAAGTATAAAGGGAAGAATTCACACCGGAATAGGAACAAACAAGTGGTCAATGATGGAGTTGTGGACTCCTCCCAACCCAAAGATCAAATTGTGCTCCACTTGTCTAGTGTTGTTCAGGTCATGAAGCTCAATACGTCTAATAAACAAGAGAGCAAGCCAAGCTCCCAAGATAGGCCTAAGAAAGAAAGACATCAATTTTCAAAACTTTTCAACAACACTCTGGTTTTGACTATGGTGGCTGAACCACCAGTAGATGGCCTCAGTGGTGGAACTCCTTTCGCAACTATTCTGCCTTTAATGGGCCTTGTCGGGATTGGAATAAGATTATGAGTAACTCCTCAAATGGTTTCGGGCATGGTAGGGTTTGGGAGAATAGGAAGATGAAGCCCTATAGTAAATCCCTCCCAGCCCAAAATGTTTTAAATTTCCATCAAATCAAGAAGAATTTTTGGAGGCCGAAATCCCCTCCGGCTGTGGCTTGCGATTCTCTCCGGGTGAGTAAAAATGTGAAACATGTTACTGCTTTATCTATCTTAGTCAAAAACCTACATTGGGCTGAATCTGTCTACTCTCTATCTGAGTCTGCCTCTATTTTAAAGTGGATGGGCCCATGGCCATCTTTAAGTCTGGTCAAAGCCTGGTGTGTGGTGCAATGGCAATCCTTTTGTTCTATTAAACCCCTTACAAATGGTTTTTATATGGTCACCTGCTCCTCGAAGAAGGATAAGCTCTGGATTCTTGCCAATGGCCCTTACCTTATTAATGGTCAAGGTGTATTTATGAAGGAATAACACCCAAATTTTAACCCCCTGGAGGAAAAGGTCAAAGAGATCCCTATTTGGTTCAAACTCTTTAACCTCTCGTGGGAATACTGGGGTTCAAAAACCCTAAAAGCTATAGGGGATCGACTCGGGACCTTTGTCAGATCGGAGGAGGTCATTAATTACCCTGATCTCTCCATATGCCCTAGGGTGCTTATAAGTGCCCTGATTTCCTTGTCTTAGGATCTGGTAATGGTGAATGGAAACAACAACTTATAGTGGAAAGTGGGGAGGACGGAGAAGGTATAAATGTGAAAGAGAAATTGGGCAAGGTGGGTAAGGCAAAAGGTTTGGAAGCGTATAGGCTTATTGATGACATTGTAAGGAGATTGGAGGAGAATGGCAGTAATAATGAATTCTTATTTATGGAAATCTTTAAGGTGGGTTGCCCTGACACTCAATTATTGGAGTCTGCCTCAGATTCTTGGGCTAAAAATAGGAAAAAGCTATACACTTGATCTTTAGGGGTAATGAGGTTGATGAGGGAAGTGATGAGTCAGATATCTGCTCTACATAAGTGGTACGGGAAACCCCTCCTTTGGTTTCCCTGTTCACTCCAGGTGTTGCTTTTGATCAAAGGGATAAGGCAGAGGGGGAAATTCTAGAACAGTCTTCAGATCATATCCAGTCTTGTCCAATATTGGGACAGTTGGTCAGTGTTGTTCCACACACTGAAGTTTGTCAGGAATGACCCACTGAGGTGGATCTTGTTATCCCTGACTCTATGCAAGAAGACAAACCTGATGATAATGATAATGTAGGTATGAAGGGGATGAATAGGGGACAGTATCCCCTAGATGATGTTGAATGTCCCTATGGGTATGGTATGCATTTGTCTCTGGACCGTTTCATAAGTAACAATGATGAGGAGCCAATATTTAAAGACATTGAAATTTCCCCAATAAGAAATCTTGATAGCTCCTTTGAAGCTGTGAGAGAAAGTGGTGGGGATTTAGTGGCTTCGGCTTCAGACTTTGAGTCCCAGGATGAGGAAGGCATGTGTGATGAGCTGGGGTTGTCATACTCACCAGGTATTATGGACCAAATAAGGGTGGAACAAACATCATCTGGTTTATCTAGGCCCAATTTAGGGGAAAAGAGCAAGAGAGGGTGAAAATCTAATAAGTTTCTTTTGTAACTTGCGGGGAGTGCTTCTAATCAAGAAAAAATTTTGAGATTGGGAAAAGGCTATGCCTTTTCCTGGCAGCTATGAAGATCCTCTCATGGAATGTCAGGGGCTACAATTCCCTTGACAAGATTCATTTGATCAATCATTGTCTTGATCAGGTGATGCCTGACATTGTGTTCTTACAGGAAACTAAGATTAAAGATAGTGACTTTGGTTGGTTTTTAAAAAGTTTTTCTCGTTGGGGTGGGCCTTGAGTGGAGCGAATGGCACTTCCAGGGGTCTTGGGGTGTTTTGGAAATCTAGTACAATGGATGTCAAAATAGTGGATAAAGGGCATCTCTGGAAGCATTGTGAGATAAGCTCTAAACAACTTTTGGCTAAATTTTCAGCTTTCAATATTAATGGACCGAATAATCCTGCCCTTGAATCACAATTATGGAAAGATTTATCAGCCCTTGTAGATAACCAGGATGGGGGGCTCTCGATCTTGGGTAGAGAATTTAATGCAATTAGGTTCCCTTCAAAGAAAAAAGGTGGTGCTGGATGGTCAGGGCAGAGTCAAAAAGATTTTGATGATTTTATAAACTCCAATGGTCTTTTAGAAGTCAACTCAAGTAATGGCAACTTTACTTGGACAAACCATAGGAGTGGCTTCTTAAACGTCGTAGAGAAGTTGGATAGGTTCTTACTGGCTGGAAATTGGGACGAAGTGAATTGGATCTATAATGAAAAAATCATGCCGTTGACGGGGTCAGACCATTATCCTATTTGCTTAAAGCTTCAAGAGGATGCTACTCCTATCTGTGCCCCTTTCAAGTTTGAAGCAATGTGGCTTTAGGCTGATAATTTCTTGGATGAGTTCAATCTGTGGTAGAGAACAATGCCTAAAAGAGAAGGTGATAAGGCTTTCCTTTAAAAAAAAAAATCACAGTTCCTCAAAGAACAACTTAAGATTTGGAATAGGGAGGAATTTAGGAATATTTTTGTGGAAAAATTAGCTATTGAAGCATAATTAGAAGGTTTGAACTCAAAGGTGATAGATGACGGAATGAGAGAGGAGGAATAATTGGAGGAGGTGAGCCTTTCCAAAAAATATAAGGAAGTTTTGGCAAAGGAAGAAATTTTTTGGCGGCTGAAATCTAGGGAAACGTGGCTAAAACAGGGGGATCGTAATACAAAGTTTTTTCATAATGCTGCTAAGGTAAAAAGATCTCAGAACATAATCTTCTCAATTCAAGATGGGAATGTTAGGGTCCTTTTTGAGCCTGCAGATATTAATAGGGAGGCAGTTAACTATTTTCAGAATATTTTTGGTGCTCCCACTCCTCTTCCAAATTTTGATTCTGACATCCTTGATCGTATCCCAAGATGTATCTCTGATGTGCAAAATTTGGCTCTTAGTAAACCGGTCTCCTTATCAGAGGTGAAGGCTTCTCTCTTCAATTTGGGAGGGGATAAATCTCTGGGCCCTGATGGTTTTTCAGCCATTTTCTTTCAAAAAACATGGTCGATAGTAGGAAAGGAGATGTGGGAAGTGGTGGAAGAATCCTGGGCTGAAGGTTTTATTTTGAAAGATTTCAATAACTCTTTCATTGCCTTAATTCAAAAAAAAGGGGAGAGAGTGTCCTTTGATGACTTTCAACTGATAGCTTTGTGCAATACTATTTACAAGGTTATCTCTAAGGTTATGGCTAATCGCCTAAAGGTGGTTCTCCCCTATGTTATTTCCCCTGAATAGAGTGGCTTCATGGAAAATAGATCTTTTTTATGAGGAGGTTGTGGTTTCCCATGAAGCAATCCATACGGTTAGAACAACACAAGTAGAGAATATGATGATCAAACTGGACATTTGCAAAGCTTATGATAATGTCCATAGAGGCTTTCTGATCAGTGTGTTGAAAAAGTTTGGTTTTTGTGACTCCTAGCTTAAATGGGTGGACAATTGTATTAATACTCCTAGAATCTTTGTTTTGGTGAATGGCAGCCCCAAGGTTTTTTTGAAACTAGTAGGGGGATACGCCAGGGTGATCCAATCTCCCCCTTTCTGTTCATTATTTTGGCTGGAGTTCTGGGGAGACTTATCTCTAGAAAATGTAGTTCGGGCCAATGGAAGGGTATTAAAGTAGCAGATGGGGTGGATCCTATTTCCCACTTACAATTTTTGGATGACGCCTACTTAATGGGGGATGCTTCTTTAAGGGAAGTGAGGATGATAAGAAAGACTATTGACTCTTACAGCACTGTATCGGGTCAGAATGTTAATTGGAACAAATCTGAGGTTTTCTTTTTCAACACCAGTTAGGGAAAGCAGAGGTAGATTTGTGGGATCCTTGGTATGCGAATGGGTAAACTTCTAGGCAAGTATCTTGGCATCCCATTGTTTGGTGGAGCCTGCAAGTCTCATCTCTAGAAAGACCTTACAAAAAGATGTTTAAAATGCCTAGATGATTGGAAGAGTAAATGCCTCTCTTTTGCTGGGTGCATTCTAATGTTACAATCAGTGGTCTTTGCTATTCTGGTGTTCTTTACGAGTTGTCTCACATTACCTAAAAAGGTGATTTCCTGTCTAGAATAGAGCATGAGGAAATTCTTTTGGAATTGTTCAAGTAATGATGATAAAATCCCACTCCTTGCTTGGGATAAGATATGTAAACCTAAAGTTTCTGGGGGTGTTGGTATTAAAAACTGGAATCTTATGAATCTTTCTCTTGGTGCAAAGATGGTTTGGGGTATGTATGCTAATCTGGATATGTTGTGGGCTAAAATTCTTAAAGCCAAATATCTTGATTTGATGGAACCAAATAGAATTCTCACTATTAGGAACCCCCCTAAGGGCTCAACTATTTGGAACTTCATCCTAGATTGTAGATAGGTTATTACTAATCACTTGTCTTGGCAGGTTGGTGATGGGAGATTAACTTCATTCTGGAAGGATTCTTGGAATGGATACCCGACCCTGAATGAGGATGCCTCTCTCCATGAGGTAATGAACACTTGCACGAATGCTTGGGGTGAGAAGTTGGTGGACTATGTCATAAAGAATCCAAACTCTTTGGGATCACAGTGGACATGGAAGGATGGAAGTCAATTGGGCCTCAATGGCCACCAGTCTACTCTCCTAAGAACATTTTTGAGAGTAGAGAGGTTATAGTTACTGACAATGCTGACTCCTTGATTTGGTGTGCTTTCAAGAGTGGTCAATATTCAGTCAAACTTGGATATAAAATTATGGATAGCCAAAATCAACACGGGGAGTGACCTACTAAATTATGATGGGGGAAGGATTGCCTCCCTAAAGCTAGCTCCTTTGCATGGTTGGTTGTGTGGGGTCTCATCTTGACAGGAGAAAGAAGGAAAAATTATGGTTTCATTGGTCCTACTACATGTGTCCTTTGCGGGGAAGCAAATGAGGATGTAGATCATCTTTTGGTTCAATGTAAATTTGCTAATGCCTGCTAGGATATGATTAAAAAAAATTTGGATTGGTCAGGGCCCCTACAGAATTCAATCAAGGAGCTGTTTCTTAGCTAGCCTTGGGAAAAACCAAAGTTTGTCTTGTCTAAGGTATGGCAAATTTGTCCTTCTATTTTGGTTTGGGAGTTATGGAAGGAAAGAAACCGTAGGGTTTTTTAGGACAAGGAGGAATCCCTTGAAAGGGTCATGTTTAGAATTAATTCTTCCATTGAGGAGGTGTTGGGTGCCTTGACTTTTCTACTTAAGTCTTCTACTCCTTTTACTTTAGCGGATAGGAGAATCCAAAGTGAATGGCCGTCTACACGCGTTCGATTTAGGAATGGTAGTCTCCAGCCTGGGAAACATAAGTCAGGCAGAGAGATGATCAAATGGGAAACCCTGGAATGGGGATGGCTGAAAGTTAACTTTGATGGCGCTTCCAGAGGGAATCTTGGCCCCTCGGGTGCAGGTGTGATTATTCGTGATTGGACTAGTAATATTTAGGCATATGGTGCCCAAACGTTAGAGGTGGGAACTAATAATGTGGCAGAGGTGAACGCGGCTATTTTGGCCTTGAATTTATGTTTAAAAATGGACTGTCAAAAAAATCATTTGGAAGGAGACTCTCAGATTATTATTTAGGCTATCTAGAAAGGATATACACAAGCTTGACATCTTCAAAGATACATTCATGTTGTGCAAGATCTTCTTTCTAAATTTGAGGCCTTCAAAATTAGTCATATTCGGTGAGAAGGGAATTGTGAAGCAGACATTCTACCTAAGTGGGTTGTTTCCCTTAAAAAAATTAATGAGGTTGTGTGGGAAGATTTTAACATGTTGGGAGATGCGGACTTCGGTTGCAACCTCTAATCGGCCTCTTTAATTTTATGCACAGACACTGGTAGCCTTATGGTTTTTAATATTTTTTGTGTCCCTGGTAAAGCATCTCGTGCGGTTTCAAGCTGGCGACCTCTTGGCTCGTGTGAAAGGTGACGTCCGACCATTAATGCAAGTATTCTCATTTATTGAGTGTAAGGTCGGTAGCTATAAAGGAATCCTTTTGGCTCTCTTTCTGTGTGGATTGAATACTTTGAAGACTTGGTCTGGAATTTAGAGGTGGTTTTCATAATACTCTATTTTCTTGTGAACGGTCGAGCTTTGGAATTAAGTAGGAAAATGGAAGCTACGTTCTCTGTGGATACATGTAAGAAACAAAAATCCTTCAAAGGCCCAGTTTTGATGGCTTGGCTGCGAGGTCTAGTGGAAATAAAGTAGGATAAGGTGGCTCAGGCTGTTGGGGATGTTTTAGGTCCCTCCTTTGTGAATAGGAAGAAGAAGTGGAGAATCAACCTTGATATAATATCAATGGTAATGGCTTGGGGGCTAGAAATTGGGAGAGATTGCATGGAAGTGAAGTGGCTAGTGTCTTGTTTGTTCAATCAAGACCTACTCTATGAAATGGACTCCATTCTGGAGTGGGCGGTCCCCAACATTGGGTCAGATATCATAGAATGTTTCAAAGATGAAAACAAGGCTCAGATTTATGGTTTTGTTCCCTTTATTAGGTTGTGGGGTAAGGTGGATAAAGTAAATTTTAGGGCAGACCGGGCTCAAGCATGGAGTAAGGTAAAGGAAATGGTGGTAGAACACGAAGAAGAAAAGGTCACTGAGTGGAGTCTGGTGCTTGTCATGGTGCTGCACCGCAAGAGGTCGAGGCAAGGATGACTATGCTCTGTAGGAAGATGAGTGTCTGGTTTGGAAATTGGTAATTTCTCCCTTTTTGTTGTTGAGCCCTCGATGCCCATGTTGTTCGAGAAAGATGATGAATGGCCTTTTATATGATCTCTGATGACAGAGGGTTTTTGAAGATGACAGTTTTTGTGGTTGGGGAATTTTTTTACTCTTGTTGGCAGGATTAGGACAATCATGACAAGATCTACAGACTGCTGAAGCCTAGCTCATGTCTATGCCTACGTCAGGGTGGCTCGACATACTAATATTACCAATTACCAACTATACCACAATGTGATGTTTTTTGGGTTTGGTTGCTTCAAGGATGTTTTTTTGTTTCCTATTGCAACATGCTCTCTCTTGTATGTTTTTAGATGGATAATGGATTAGTAGATAGGCTTACATGAATTTTCTGTAGATATTTCTATGATTAGTTGTAAAGCAAATCTGATATATCTAATATACTCATAATGTAATCCTCTTTTATATTAATAAAATCATTGTTACCGATAAAAAAAAAAGCCTTGCACACCCTCAAGATCCTGCAAAACATTATATACCTGATGTTAAGCCACATTGGTGGGATGAGAAATCTTTTTACAAGTTTCACAATGGTATTGGACATGACATTGAAAACTACTACAAAATCAAGCATCTTATTCAAGATCTCATTGAGAATGGCAAACTTAAGATAGATGGATTGAACACCAACACTGATCATAAGGAATTTAAGGAACCATTGCCCAAGTATGAGAATGGGGAAACCTCTAAAGCTAAGAATGGAAAGGTTGAGATCAATTACACTTAGACATATGCAGAGAATACTATCAACATGCTTGAATTTGTAGAAGAAAATGTCAATATGATGAGTGGTAAAGATCCCTATGGTTATGATCTAGACACGGGCTTCCTCCTATCTTTGATGAAGAACCTATCGTGGTGCTAAGGGGTCCCAATTCTAGAGTGTCATCGCAAGCCCTCAATATTGTCACACAAAGTCAAGGTCTCGTTGTCATTAGAGGACCCAATTCAAGTCAATCGAGTAAACCTAAGCAAGTGGCATCTAAGAATGTCACCTCGAAACCAACAGTTAATCCTAAGTCAAGATATAGTCTTGTTGATCAGTTGCAAAGAACCCCAGCTCAGATTTTGATCTTTGAGCTCTTAGAGTTGTCGCCGAGACACAAGCAATTCCTTGAGGATGCTTTGCACATGACAAACATCCACAACAACTTAGATGTCAATCAATTCCAGAACATGGTTAACCACATTTCTAGCCCTCATTACCTTACCTTTTCGTAGGATGATTATAAAGCTTTGAGCCACCCACACAATCTTGCTCTTCATATTGAGGTCATGATCCATAGAACCCATGTTAGGCGCATGTTGATAGATGGGGGTGCTGGGCTTAATATTTGTTCCTTTAGTCTTTTAAAAGAGTTGGGTTATTCTAAAAAAGTCATAGATACTAGGAAAAGGATCACCATCAAAGCCTATGATGAGGTAGAAAGAAGTTCCAAGGGGTTGTTCATCCTTCCTATTAGGATTGGCCATGTTGAAAAAGACATTTTATTTCAAATAGTTGATGTTGGTCCCCTTGCGTATAATATCTTACGTGGTAGACCGCGGATTCATGATATGCAAACTGTATCGTCTACCTATCATCAGTGTGTTAAGTTCCCCTATAATGGAATAGAGATCTGTATACCTAGGGATAACACTTTATCTGTTAACTCAATTTTAGTAGGAACTCATGTTCCCCTCAATAGAGAAGCAGAAGACTTTGACGCAACCTTAACTGAATGTAAAGACAAGCTCAATTCGGTAGACCTTGGCATGGGGGGTATCAACTCAACTCCCTCACAAAATTACCAGTTTTGCCCGTGTCTTATGGCAAACCTTCACAAGAAAAGAGACCTTCCTCTTCAGTTATGACCTTATTTGGCACATTTGTAGAGTCCTCGGTGCCTATTCAAGATGAGAAAGAGGAGACGTTTGTTAGAGACTGGATTTATAGAGAAGAGAAATATATGCACAATGAGAACTTCTCTCCCTCTCCTAAGGCTTACAGACGAGGGTATACTTTTGTCAGATAGATGGGCTATCCCACACATGGCCCTCTTAATCATAGATTGGATGCTAGAGTCGAACCTCTTGATCATGCTCTTTTTGGATGCAAGTCCAAGAAGCCGGTTGGCCTAGGCTTTGTGAATCACAACAAGCACACTACTCGTATTCTTGATGAGTCAGATAGTGAAGATGAACCAGAATACATACCTATTTTGACAAATCAACAAGACATGTGTGAAGATTGGGTCCCTTCCACTAATCTCCTCTGGGGAGATTCAGATATTCTGGTCATTCATGCGTCGGTTATAACTTTAGAACAAGAATCAGATGTAGAAGATCCTTTCAGAGAACGTCAACGAAAGAATCTTGTTCATTTAATGGAAAGAGAAGTTGTTACTCTTGATGACACTAGACCTTCCACATCGCGATGTCCCAAACCTTCATGGTGTAAGCATCCTAGTCACAATTCAGACACAAGTTCATATGAGTATGAATGGGACTCCTTCTCAAAGCCTTCCACAATTGACATGGATGTTGATGTCATCCACACTTATAGTTCTCAACTAGAGGTAGCTAGCGAATCACATGTAAGATTAGAGGATTTGAACTCACATGTTGCCTTAGTGGATGATTCTTCACTTGTTAGGACGAATCCTAATGTGGGTAGCTTTAAAGGATAGTGGATGGACTCTGACTCTTTGGTCACCAACGATAATATCATTCATAGTTATAACCTTGAACCAGTCATTGACTTGCCTCTTATTCATCCTGATCTCATTGATTGGTCCCAACGCTATCAAGAACCTGAGCTCTTAACATTTTAAAATGATGATGAGATAGCCTGTTACCTAAATGCCATTGAACTCATAGTCTCTTCCACCAGCGAACCAACTACCAGTATGACAGAGCTAGACATCAAGTACCTTAGTCACAAGATAAAAATAAAATAAAATCAAAATAACAGGAGTTCTGATGGCGAAAACCATTGTGTGGCAGTGTCAGAACTAAAAAAAAGTAAAAAGAAATGACGTATCCAAGGGTGAAAACCTCTCTGAGGTGCCTAAGGATGAGGTACTTGATCATCTCCCTAGCTACTTTCAAGATAGATCTTCAATGCTTATTGAACGAGGTGTGTTGTTTGTTTCTCCTCATGGGTACACGATTCCTAAGTCTTACAAGTTATTGTTCCCATGTACAAACAACATTGCTGAATATGAAGCTTTAACAAATGGACTTAAGATGGCCATATAATGGAGAATCATAGAGTTACATGTATATTGGGATTCACAACTGATAATCAACCAAGTTAATGATGAATATCAAACAAAAATTGAGAAACTAGTACCTTACAAGCAAATGGTTGATTCCTTGAAACGGTACTTCACATTCATCAAATTTCAACAAATACCTAGAGAAGAAAACAAAGCAGCTGATGTTATGGCTACACTTGCTTCACTCCTTTAGTTAGAGCAGCATGAATCCAGATTTGAATTCCTGGTGTAAGAGCTACATCACCCTATCTATGACTCCCAAGAAAGCCATATCATTTGTACCCTTGTTGGTCACGAGTCATCTCGTTATGGTGTCATTTACTCATACCTTTGTGATGGCATTATAGCTAAAACCTTAAACTGATCTAAATGCAAAAACCTTACCCGAAATGCCTCTCACCATTCCCTTATCTCTGGTGATTTGTATAAGAGGGGTCTAGATGGAACACTTCTTAGATGCTTAGAAAAGGAAGAATATGAACAAGCATTAGTTGACATCCACGAGGGCATATGTGGGGGACATTCCAATGGTCTTTCCATGGCTCAAAGGTTGCTTAGGGCAGGGTACTATTGGCCTATGATGCAGATTGACGCAGTAGCTTTTGCAAAGTCATGTGAAAAGTGTCAAAAACATGGTAACCTGATACATGCTCCAGGCAGGGAGCTCATTC
>MU225671.1:486344-501732 GCA_018584345.1 Thuja plicata
AATATTATCTTATTTAATTAAAATCTCCCTTTTAATTAAATAAAATAATCTTATTTAATTAAAAGAAAATCCCTCTTTTAATTAAATAAATAAAATCCCCACTTAAATCCCACTTTGTGTTGAAAAAAATAAATAAAATAATAATAAATAAATAAAGCTCCTTTTTCTTCACACTTCTTCCTAAGTGGTGGGCTTTTTGCCTCTTAATTATAGCCTTTGATTTTAACTTTTGAAGATATGAGCACATGGATCAACCAAGGTTCAATCTCCACCATTGCTCATTTCTTTTTACCTCTTAATCTCTACCGTCCATTGCTCTTTAAAAGGAAACCTCTCCTTCTCATTTGGATAATTAAGAATATACACTTGTATGCTATTGTTATGTTGTAGGTTTGGAGATAAATTTTGGAGGAGAGTTTGAGCATTTGAACTTGAACCATGCAACTTCTCTTTTTCTTGTCTTCTTCTCTCATGCATTCATGTCAATCTATTTAGAGTAGATTCATGTTAATTTAGATTCATATTTCCTTTCATAGATTAATCTTGTATATTTTCTTCATAGATTAGTTTGCATATTTCCTTTCATGCATTGTTATCATATAGATTAGTTTCCTTCCATGCATTGTTATCATATAGAATAACTTTCATTTTCATTTGTAATGCATATTTGGTGATCATGGAGACTAGCATTCTTGCTCTTTCTCTTTGAATCTCTCATTTCATGGTGTACTTGCATGGGCATAAACTAGGTCTAAACTGAGGGCTTCCATTACAAAGCCTCCATTACAAACCCTTGCACTCCATGAATAGGGAGCTATGAATCGCCATTTGAGACCTCATTCTTGAGAAATCTTGAATATAATGACTCATAAAAGTGTGTCACATTTTCAACACACATAGGCAATGTTTGATTTGTGCAAAAATAAAACTCGCAAGTTTGTTTGATTTTATGTGCATCAAATTGAAATGTACTTTGCCTTGTTCAATTCTTGTTTATGCATTCAAGATGATGTTTGATTGAGTTGTTTAGTTTTAAATCCAAATTTGAAATGTTCTGATTTACCTGTTCAGTTTTTAGGACTCAAATTGAAATGTGCTCGATTTGCCTTGTTCATTTTTAAAACCCAAATTGAAATGTTGATTGAATGTTCAGTTTTTAGATCCAAAATGAAAGATGTGATATATTGTCCAATTTTAAAGCCCAAAAGGCGAAGTGTTTGATAGTTAGTTCAATTTTAAGATCCAAAAACAAGATGTATGATTTGATTGTTCAGTTTTAAACCCAAAATCAGATGTTTGATTGTTCGTTTTAAGCCAAAAAAAGAAATGTTGGCTTTGAATTTTGTTGACTTTGAAACCCAAAATCAAGTGTGAAATATTTTGAGTACATACACTATTCTTTTTAAACACCAAAAAGTGAAATGAATTTTTTTTTAATTAAAAGATTACGTGCTTTCTTACCAAACTAGATGGCTAACCTGTAGACCTGTAAAAAAAATAAAAATAGTTAGTAAGAGTGCATTATTGTAGGTTTATGGTGCCTTCCCCCCATGTTTTTACAAATAATGGTCCCAATGATATAAATCATATTTCAACAAATGGGTAATAGGGAGAAAGTAGAAAGAAGATAGAAGGAATATAGTCTACTTGTTTGTGTATCAATGATATTCGTGGAAGTGTAATAAAGAGAAAGTAGAAAGAAGATAGAAGGAATATAGTCTTCTTGCCTTTTTTAACCTGCAAAAGAAAATAAGAGCTTGCAAAACATACTAAAACAACAAAAACACATTAGCTTAGAGAGTTAGTTTGCAAGCAAAACAATGAAAAGGAACCCGTGAAGTGGGTCCTGTCAGGCGTGCCAGAATGTGAGAAATGAAAAATAGGTCTAAAGGAGCATAATAACAAATCAAAACACTCAAAAACTAATAATATAAACTACATACATGCTAAGACATAAAATGAAAACTTGAAATAAGCTAAATGAAGAAAGCTCAAACCTCCTACAAGCTCATTCAAACTCCATTTTGTTCATTGGATTTGTCCATTTGTTGTGGATGTGTGCTCATGGATGTGCTTCAAGCTTCAAGCTTCAAGCTTCAAGCTGTGATCTCAAACTGACATTATAAATCTTCTCTAAAAGATGGATTTATGATTTGCTCTCAAAATAGCATTATAACTCTACAGGGAAGGTGGATGAAATTATGAAGGAATGAGGTTTCTTTTATAGAAAATGGGTGAGGAATCAAGGGTCAGGATGCAATCCTAAGGAGAGGTCCAAATGCACCTATAAGAGAGCATGTGGATTTTTCTTCTTCAAGTGCATCATACTGTGACAAGTGTCACAATATGATTGGGTTGAAAAGAGGGAGGAATGTGACCATTTAGGGAAGAGAGCCAAGAAGACTCTAGAAGATAAGGTTATTAATGAGGGTGCAAAAGCCTTAATGAGGAGTGTAAGAGGAATTAATGAGGCATTAATGAGGATGTAAGAGCATTAAATGCACTTGGATGAGGATGGCTTGAGAAATTTGAATTTGGGGAAGGGATTGAATTCTTAATCCAAAGATTAGGAATGTGACATCATTAGGGAGAGTTTAGGATTAGGGTTAGGATTAGGATTAGTTTGAACTCAGGGTTAGTTGGTTGGGATTGGTTAGGTTAACATGTGTGAAGAGGTTGGGTTAAAGGGAATATTAATAAATTGAATTACATAAATAACATATTCATTCAATAATAGAGGAATAGGGTTTTAATTAATTATTAAGCTATTGGTTGCTTTTAATAATTAATCAGGACTATAGATAATTAATTGAATTAATTAGGGCTAGGGGATGACACAGGTCAATTAAGTAATGCTTAATTACTTAGCTGATATGTCTTAAAAGGCACTAAATATGATTGAATTAGGTTAATCATATTTAAGTGTCTACACTTACGTGTTTGGAAGTGTTGAAATGTTGCAAAGGGGATGTGGTGCTTCTTACGCTTATAATGTTGATCCTTTGTGGATTAAGTTTGGCTTCTATCAAGGTCTATTGGGCTCTTCTACCAAGGAAAAGAATACTCATCTGATGATTGGAGGTGTGGTGGGTTGTGTTCTAATTGACAGAAAGGTGAAGCTCTAGTTTATTGAGGGGTTGAAGGATGTTTACAGGTCTTCTTTTCTTCTCCATGTGCCTACCCTGGGTTCCAAGGTTTAGTTTCTTCACCCTTTGTAGCTAGGTTGTGATGGATGTTGCAGTTATTAATACTGGGTTTCTATTTCTTTTTTTGTGTGTAATTGTTCAGGCTGTCCATCCTAGCTAGTATGGACAGTGGTCTTGTTTCTTTTAGTGGCCAGTTGATTGCTAATAGTTTTTAAGGGCACATCCTGGTCTTTGATTGTTTTTGGTTGAAATTTATAGCTAAAAATGGGGCTATGTTGGACCCAGTTGTAGTGGGGTATTTTTTGTTGGTCATGGTAAGGATTTGGTGCACTTAGTGTGTTTATTCATCTTTTTCCATTCCTATCAAGGTGGATGAGTCTCCTATAGAGTTCGGTATTTGTTGTGCAAAGGAGGAGTTTAGTTACTTTGGGTGATCTTCTCTTTTCCATGGATTCTTGGAAGTGGAATGAATTTCTATTTGGTTCTCCAATGTGTTATCTCTTCCTTTTCTACTCCTATTGAGGTGGGCTCTTGGTCGATTGTTGTGGAAAGTAGTTTTGCAGATGAGGGGAAGTGCTTAGGTTGGTGGGGTGTTGTCCTTTATTTCCAATACCATTTTTCTTTCCTTTGTAAAGGCTTGGAGAGCTTTTCAAAATCCCTTAGTTATTTGGCCTCACAAGTGTGGGTGTTGGTTGTCTTCGGTTAATGGCCTCTTTTGGCTGTTGTAAGTGGCTATTGTGCTAAAAGTGTGTTGCAAGTAGCCATTGTGTTGTAAGTGTGTTGTAAGTGGCTATTGTGCTACAAGTGTGTTGCAAGTAGCCATTGTTTTTAAGTGTGTTGTAAGTGGCCCATTATTTTTGCAGAGGCTTTTTAAGGAAGGCGAATATTTTACTGACATTGTGCCCATTGTGGCCTTGAATTTTAACAACCAACACCTTTTCTCATGTGTTGGTGATCACTCCACATCCCTCGTGCTATCATTTTGTAAGGGGCCAACAACCTTGTTTCGACTGCTTATTAATATCAAAAGCATTTGATAGTTTAAATTTAATATCATTAATATTAAGATTTAATAATAAAAAACTATATTTTGATGTATTTAATTTAGGTTTTAAATTAATAATATATGAAAAATAATAAATTTAAATATTTAAATTAATTTTATGTTATCAATTTGTGAATAGTGATATTGCTATCAGGATTCAACTGTGTAGTTTTCGAGTAAATTCATTGACTTGTGTTTCATGAGTAGTTAATCATAAGAACCTATCTCTCATGAGAATGATGGAACACTTATCACTCATTGCATCTAGGTGATGCTCACAGGGGTGAAGCATTTGACCTTCCTGAGAGGTCACCCATCCTATAATTTCTTCAACTCAAGTGTGCTTAACTATGGAGTTTCCTCCAAGGTTAAATTCACTTAGCTTGCTACCCCATTTGCAAAACCTTCAACAAGTTTGATACCTTATGAACCATTCATTATAGAACCCCTTTATCTCACCAATTGATAAGTAGGAGCTATTTTCCACATCAAGTCAAATAGTGATATTTCTATCAGGATTCAACTGTGTAGTTTTTGAGTCAAACTCATTGACCCATGGTTTCATAAGTAGTGAATCACAAGAACCCATCTATAACAGGAATGAATAGAACACTTAACACTTATTGCATCTAGGTAATTCTCACGGGGGTGAAGCTTCGAGCCTTCCTGAGAGGTCACCCATCCCAATATTACTCCAACTCTAGCACACTTAACCATGGAGTTCCATTTAGCTTGCTACCCCATTTGCAAAACCTTCAGCAAGTGTCGTGCCTTATGAATCATTCATTACATAGACCCTTTAGCTCATCAATTGATAAGTAAGAGAGATTTACAAATATTTTTAAAATTAATAATAATTTATTTAAATTTTAAATAATATTATTTTGATATTTATAATTGTATGTATTTAAAAATTATTTTAGTATTTTTATTTTTGGGGGTTGGTAAAATAATTATTTATTATTAATATATCATAAAATGATTACAAAATAATATCAAAATGATTTGACATGTCCAACAACAAGAAAAAACCCAACAGGTCATCTATGCCAAAAAACCCAAAGATCAACCTACAAATGATGGGTTGCATCACATCAACTAAACAAAGAAATAAACCAATCGACATAGAGATGTGCATTTGAAATTTTGCCCAAAAAAGCAGGGAAAAGATACAATATCGCCAAAATACCAATAAGGAAAATAGGGGAACTACTCACACATGTCCTCTGTGACATCCAACTCTACCATGTCCTCGTGAACCATGAACCCTCCCCACTACATCTTGTAAGTTGTCCCTGCAATAATCAATGCATGAAAACTTCAATTTTTGCTTCTCCATCTTCTCCTTCAAGGCCCCCATTTCTAGAGCCACATCCCAATCTTGCACATATTCATATACAAAGCCTTAGGTTTGTGTTGCTTCACCTCTACGAGAGGCTTTGTCCTCCAATGCACACCATAGGACAAGGGGATGCATAGAAGGTGGATAACTAGGCACATCCACCCAGTCACCCACATTTGAAACAAAACCACATGTCAGTTCAATAATTGCAAGAAAGGCATCCAAACCCTAGTGCCACTCTAGACAAACACAATGAAGCATCACCTTCCTCACTTATTTCTCCCCCAATTCCAAACATCGGGCACAAAAGATGGACACAACATCAATAATTGTGTGATACTTATTTTTATCTAGCATGAAATTATCCCCAACCATAGAATGGACAAGCATGAAAATGAAACAATCGTCTGTTGTAAAAATGTTCCTTGACATGTCCTATGTAACCCTCCCCCAAAAAGACATTTGCTTCTTGGTAGATTTCAAATTGAAATTTGCTTCCATTGTAATTTGGCTCTCCTTTGAAAATTGAATGATGAAGAAATGCCATCTAAAATACATGTACTTATTGATTTAATGCTCACACACATGTTGGCAACCCGTGTGCCTCATAAATTATAAGTCCTCCCCTAACCGCCAACTCAACTCACCATCATTCAGATGTCAAATCAACCTTTCTCAAATATTAAAAAAAAACACCGTCAAAGTTGATGTTATTATTTTAGAGAGGGTGTCAACAACCTTATTGCCCTCCCTAAGTGTATGTGATACTTTGAAATTTTTAATTTTTTCCAACTTCATTCAAATGATATGTATAATCTTATTGATCTTCCATGAATGCGCTTTACCATTCGCAATTGTATTCACAATAATTTATGTCTCTCCCTTAAGATGAAGTTGATTGACAACATTTTTATTCATCAAATCCACAACCACTAGTGTTACCTTCAGTTTCACTTCATCGTTGGTGTTATCCTCTAACTTTCAAGCTTCTATAACTAATATGTTACCCTTTGCATCCCAAGTAACACACCCCACACTCAATGGCCCCAGGTTCTCGTTTGAATCTCTATCAAAATTGGGCATTCCCACTTCACCTTTGATCTATCACAAAGAACGGGATGAACCCTAGTCTGCCCATTAGTAGGTGATTAATTCAATATTATTTAATTATATTTTTTTAGAAATGAATTTGTTAAAATAAAAGTAAATTTTTTTGTTAAAATAAAACTAATACTTTTTAAAATCATTATTTCTCTAAATCTCAGCTTTTTCGCGAACATGTCTTTGCTCTTTCTCGAACGCTCGCACGCTCTGGTCTTACCGTTCACTGTTGAATCTCTGGATCAGTAGATGCGGTTCTTTTAAAAAATAAAGTATACAAATGTTAAATTCAATATCGATGGATATCGTATGTGCTCTCTGGTTATGCCCCTGAATCAAGGAATTAATGAATGAAAAACTATCTCCAGATCCCATTTTCAGACAAAGAATCTCTTAGCTAAACCCTTTGTTATCAAAATAATGATTCATTTTTCAATGCTAGCTCCTTCTTCCCCTAGAGCTTCCTCTAGGGCTTTCCCTCAGAAGAAATTTCCGCTTGCACAGTTTTCACGAAGCCCTAATTCATCTAGACCTAGGGATTCTGCCCTAGCTAAGGTTGGAGTACACTCCCCGCCTCACCGGAGGATTGATGGTCCAAATGTATCTATGCTCCCATCAGGTTTGGATCACAATATTTCTAGGATGCATTTGGCCTCTTACAAGCTAGTTGTGGCCAAGAGGTTGGAGCCAGGTACACATCGTGACAGTCCAGGATCTGTATCAGGTAAAATTTACTCCGCTCTCCATAGATGACCCAGAGATTTAGAAAAAGTAACGAATGTCAGGAAAAATAGATTTCCACAAAACATTGAAAATCATAAGGATTGTGTCTCTAACCCTAATCAAAGAAAAAAGATTTTCATTAAAAATGATATGGTAGGTAGGATTCAAAATATGTGTGCAGAGTATGGCTTGTTTTGCAGATGGAATGGAATAGGGGCAAAAGCATGCATGATTGCAGATTGGCTAACAACTGGAAAATAAGGTATGTATTACTATCCTCGAAGAGGAGTTTTTGTATGTAGATTGTTCCAGCAAAAAATTGAAAGCGAAACTTTTAACAAAAGGTTGCCCGAAATTTAGAAAGATAGGGTTTTTTTATCCGGGATTGGTCCCCAATGTTTAACCCGGAAGACTTAGACCTTAAGGTGGAAAAGATTGTATTGCTTAAAAATTTACCAATTGAATTATCCGATGATGAATCCCTCCGTGAAATAGGTAATGGACTAGGAATATTCAAAGGTTTTATTAAATTTGAGAATGCGCATGTTGAAAAAGCTATCATTGTTAGTATGAAACTTAACGATAACCTTAATAGGCCGATGGAAATTCCATACAAATCAAGCTCGGTCATCATAAACCCTAAAATTGTAGATTATGATTTTGAAGATAATAATCGTACATTTGATAAATTTTCTAGGGCTAATTTGATCCAGATGGAGAATAAGGGTAAGAATATTTTGGCCCCTTCTCCAATCAGTAATGTGTATAATAAACCTGGTAATTTGGAAAAAATTGATTTGGATTTTCTCCCCTCTGGGGGTTTCGAGATTCTAAGTAGAATTGGAAATATGGATACGGTTTCTATTCCATGCAATGCAGACTTATCCATAGATCCAGAGATGAACCGACCTATCATTAATTTTTGTTTCGAAGGTAACCAATATCTAGATACCCATGGTAATTAGAATGTAGCTAAAAATTCAGAGCAAACTAACCTTAATACTGCTCCCCTTCCCACAGCCCCGTTATCTATTGAGGATCCCTCCATTGATGTATGTGGATTAATTAAAGAATTTGAAAGGAGGAGGGAGGAAGATAGGATTATCCTGGAATATGTGTGCGAGGATTTAGTGAAGGATCTTATGGAGAAATTTATAGAGGAAATATGTGATGAAGAGGAGCTTGTTTGTCAAAGAAAATTTTTAATCTCAGAATGTTTAGCACCTGATTCCCCTTTAACTCTACAATAATTACAACAATTTTTGGAAGAGGATGCGCAATCAGAGGAGAAGGATAATATGACCCTAGGCATTGCTTCTTCCCTTTCGAGTAAAATTTTTCTAGATTGCGCCAAGATTATTAAGAAACATGGTAGGAAATCTGCCCAAGAGCTAAGGTTGTTAGTTGGGGAAGCTACGGGACAAGTTAAACTCACTGAGGTATTTAATGCAGGGAAGGGGAAGTTCCTTCCCAGGACAACATGCATGTCCTAACTTGGAATGTTAGGGGCTTAAATGCCCCTAACAAACAACGGATCCTTTCCTGCTGCATTACTAACACTAAATCAGACATAATTCTACTTTAGGAAACTAAATTAGATCAGCTAGGACTTCAAAAATTAAATAAGAAAATAGGGGTAAAAGAAATATGGGGTGTACCTGCAGCAGGGGCCTTGGGTAGTCTAGGTATTATTTGGGACCCAAGATCTAGTACACTGACAGAGTTAGAAGATCATGTCCCAACTCGTGTTGTGGTTTGATAAAGAGTCTCCACTCTGACTTAAAATTTTGTATATTAAATGTATATAGACCTATACAAAATATAGATAAAATAATAGTATGGAATGAAATTGAACAAAAAATGCTTGAATTTGAACAAGACATAGTCATTATTGGAGGAGATTTCAACATGATAACAAAACCATCAGAAAAGAGGGGGGGTTCAGGCCATCTCTCCAGAGCTGCTAGGGACTTCGACGATTGGATTAATAGAAATAATCTTTTAGAAGCAGAGACTTCATAGGAGAAATTCACCTAGAACAATAGATGGAAGGACTTCAGTTTTATTGCAGAAAAACTAGATAGGTTCTTTCTTAAAAATAATTTGGTTGAGCTCCCTTTTACTTTTTCAGCTAAAATATCACCCTTTTCTAGTTCTGACCATTTCCCTGTTGAATTAAAAATCCTTAGGGATAAAAGCCCCGAAAATTGTCCTTTCAAATTTGAACAGATGTGGCTGAAAGAGGAAGGTTTCTTGGAAATAGTTGAAAAATGGTGGATGGAGATTGATATCTCTAGCTCTAAACTATTTCAAGTATTTAATAAACTAAAAATTATTAAGATTAAATTGAAAGAATGGAATAAATCAAATTTTGGAAACATTTTTGAAACAAGGATTAATATTGAAAACCAATTAAAGACTCTTAATGCTTAGCTTTTAGAGATAGGTATGGATATTAGTCTATATGAAGAAGAAAAAAAATTTAAAAAAAATTATGAAGAGGTGTTAGCAAAGGAAGAGGTTTTCTGGAGACAAAAATAAAGAGAAACATGGTTAGCTGAGGGAGACAAAAACACTAAGTTCTTCCATAACAACACTAAGCAAAGAAGATGTAATAATAGGATTACTGCGATTAGGGATAAAAATAACATTTCAATTGAGAATCCTAAAGGAATTGCTAATGAGGCTGTTAATTATTTCAAAGATATTTATCAGAGGAATGGAGTACCAAATATAGAGAATCGAAATAGTATCTTAGAAAATATTCCAAAGATCATCTCCAAAGACCATAACAAGATGCTTCTAGCCAGATTCTCAAAAGAAGAAGTAGAAAATATCCTTAATAAGATGAATCTAGACAAATCCCCAAGTCCTGATGGCTTCCCTACCTGTTTTTTCCAGAAATTTTGGAGTTTCATAGGTGATAAAGTAACAGTGGCCTTGGACGGGATTAGGAATTCAGGGAATATCTTAAAAGAGGTTAACAATACATTCATCGCTCTAATACCTAAAAAATCAAAGCCAAACAACTTCAATGATTTCAGACCAATTACTATATGTAATACGTTATTTAAACTTTTCTCTAAAACAATGGCCTGTAGACTTTAGAAACTCCTACCATACATAATAAGTGAGGAATAGTCGGGTTTTGTCCTGGGAAGATCAATCTATGATGGAATAATTATTGCTACCAAGGTATTACACTCTGTCAAAATCAACAAGAAACTGAGTATGCTGATTAAGTTAGATATAAAAAAGGCTTATGATAAAGTTGATTGGTTGTTTCTCCAGAAATGCTTGTGAGCCTTTGGGTTTGAGAAGAATTGGGTAAAACTTATCTTTACTTGTATTTCTTCCCATAAGTTCTCAATTCTTGTTAATGGCTCCCCTCAAGGTTTCTTTGGTATTTCTAGAGGAATTCATTAAGGCGACCCTATTTCCCCTTTTCTTTTCGTCATTATGGCCGAAGCATTAGGTCGGGCCATTTACAAAGCTAAAACGAATGAGGTAGTCCAGGGTATCCAGATTACCAACAATGTTGAACCAAAAACCCATCAACAATTTATTGATGATACAATGTTATATGGGAATAGCTCCGTTTCGGAGGCTAAAGGTTTCAAACATATTTTAGATTTATACACTTCAACCTCAGGACAGGAAATTAATAAGGAAAAATTTGAGATTTTTTTCTTTAACACTACTCCATCTATTGAACAAGGTATTATAGACATCTAGATTTTTAAAAAGGGGCTCTTCCATGTAAATATTTAGGCCTGTATTTGGACTTAGGATCTAAATCTTCTGCATCCTAGAATCACACTGTAGAGAAAATCAAAGGAAGAATGTCCTCATGGAAAGGCAAATGGTTATCTTCGGCAGGGAAAGCTATTATGATCCAATATGTCCTATCGACAATCCCTCTTTACCAACTAGCATGCCTTAACCTTCCTGTCAATCAAAGAAATGAACTTAATAAGATGTTGCGTACATTTTTCTGGCAAGGCTCTGAGGAAAAAAATTAAATTGCCCTGCTAGCCTGGGAGAAGGTATGCAGGCCAAAACATGAAGGAGGAGCAGGTATCAGAGACCTCAAACTCCAGAGTAAGGCTTTTGGGGCGAAATTAGTATGGAGAATGATTAGTAATCCCAACCTTAAATGGGTAAAGATTTTATCTCATAAATATCTAAATCAACCTAATCCTATTAATATCTTTTGTGAGATAAATCCCCCCAAGGGTTCTAGAATCTGGAACTTTATGCTAGATTGTAGAGATATTATTCAAAATAGGCTTACTTGGGACCCCGGTCAGGGGGATGAAGCCTTGTTTTGGTTTGACTCATGGGCAGGGCATCAAGCTATTGATCAATTAGGACAATGGACGGAATCGAAAGACATCCTTGAAACTAACTGGGGTTCTAAGGTTAAAGATTACATTATCTGTGATTCTGATCCCTTAAATGGGTGGAGATGGAAAGATAGAGGTGGCATGCTTCTCCCAAGTGATGAAAAAAAAAGGCTAAATGATATCTTGGAAGCTAGGAAGCTTAGGCTGCTCTCAAAATAAGATAAATTGATTTGGGATGGTAATAAATCTGGGGTATATAAAATCAAATATGGTTACAATTATCTTAGATAAAAAATTAATAACCCAAAAGTGAACCTTCCTTACAACTTATTTTGGAGTAAAGATACCTTACCTAAAGCTGGCTTTTTCGCATGGTTAGTTTGGCATAGGAGAATTCTAACAACATACCAGTTTTAGAGAATGGGCTTTATGGGCCCAAGTAAGTGTGTTTTATGTGAAAAATAGGAGGAATGCATTGACCACCTTCTTTTGGCTTGTCCTTTTTCCAGGAATATATGGAACTGGCTATGCAAGAAACTAAACTAGATTTCAGCTTTTCCATATTCTATTTCTGATTTCCTTCTTTCATGGCCTCAATTAAACAAAGATAGAATTTATAGTTTATTATGGTCTTTGGCTCCTCCTATTGTTTTATGGGAGATTTGGAAAGAGAGGAATAGACGGATTTTTCAGGACACCAAAATGGACTCATTTAGTCTCATCAAAAAAATTGAAAGCTCTATAATAGAAGTTACTAATACTAAAATCTTGCTTAGAAACAGAAAGGAGGCAATGATGACTCACTGGGATGATAAAACTAGAAACAGATGGTTAGGATTAAAACTCCCCCTTTCATTGGTCAGGGACCAGATCAGGCCTCTATTAAAAGGAAATCTTGTAAATGGTTTCCTCCCACTGAAGGGTGGTATAAACTAAATTTTGATGGGGCATTAAGAGGTAATCCTGGACTGGCCGGGATTGGTTTCTCTATTCATAATTCAGAGGGAGTTGAAATAGATAAGAGTAGCAGATTTATTGGAAGGGAAACCAACAATTGGGTAGAATTGGAAGCCTTGATTGATGGCTTGTCCCTTAGTAAAAACTAAAGATCAACAACTTAGCTATAGAAGGATATTCTTCTATAATAATTAATGCACTAAGGAAGGGCTCTCTCATGAATTGGAGATTGGACTCTCTCCTTTCACTTGCGCTTCTCTTGAGTAAATCCTTTGAGAAAATTACTATAAACCATATTTACAGGGAGGGAAATGTACGTGTGGATGAGCTAGCTAACTTAGCTATTGACAACTTCATAGCTAGTAAGAGTTTTCTAGCTTAACCGGTAGCTCTTAAAAGTTTCTATCCTTCCTTTTGTCTAAATATGCGTATACAGATGAAGGTATATATGTATATAAGAATATATGTATACATGTATTTATATGTATATATAGTTTTCTATAAATTTCACTTCATTTATATATATCCATAAATATTTGTTCATATAAATATTCATGCTTAACAGGTAGCCTTTATAGTTCCTATCCTTCCTTCGTTTAAATATGTATGAACATGAATATGTATAGATGTATGTATGTATATATGTATTATACATATGCAAATATGTATATATATACATATGTATGAATATATATATTTATGTATATATATTTCTATTTTGTTATATTTTTCTTTAAAATTTGCTTATATATATTTTTCTATAAATATCCCATAACTGCTGTCTTAAGCAAACTTCACCTGACAGTCTCTCTATCTTCTTTATAGAAGGCCTATTGATTGACTGGTCTCTCATTCCTTTAGTTAGGCATTCTCAGGCTTGACAAGGGGTTTCATCCTGAAGTAGATGCATAATGTGAACCCTCTTAATGATTCTCTTATGAAAAAACTATAGATTAGGCAATTTACAAGAAGATGGTGGTCCTGTGTTGATTTTTTCTCATCTCAATACTAGCAAATAATAAAAAGGAAGAGTAATTTTTTTAGTCTTTGTGTCATTACAAGATTAAACTGATGATGATGAATGGTACGTGGTAGTAATTATTCAAAATCTTAAAATAAGGAGGCTCATAATTCAAAATACCAATATATCTTCTCTAGATTTATGAGTTAGATATTCTTTCCTCCCATCTTTAATGGAATATGATATCAATGCAGTTTTATTAATTATTAAAGCACGACTCTCATTTCCAACCTCACCTCATGATTCTGAGAATCGAGCTTAACACAAGTGATGCCAATTATGCAATAATGGTAAGATCATGAATTACTACTGATGCCCACTTGGATGTACGTCCGTAATAAATGACCTACTAGAGTGTGAGAATAATTATTACATAGGGGTTAGTGATAAGAGGTTAACTTAGGGTTTAAGTTTTGGTACCCATTATAAATAAATTAAAGGATTAGTAGTATTATCATGCAGTAAAAAGAAAGTTATCTAGAGGGAAAGCTCAGAGTCATGTTAGAATGGAAACTAAGCTAATCACTTTCATGCTTAGTGATAATCAAATGATGTCTTTCCGGGGATCTATCAAACCAGAAAGATGGAATAAAATCCTGAATCCAATACCAGAAGTAGCTAGAAGGTCTCTGGAGAAAGGCATGGGAGACACCCATTTTGAATACTCCTACAAATTTCGCTCAAATGGGGACATTGCGGGTCTCTTCATCGCGCTGGCAACTTTTGCTGGATGGAAGAAGGAGGAGGTTATGAAGGTAGCACAGTTAACCTTTGCGAAGGACATCCTGAGAGGTTTGGAAAAAATGGTTTATTGCATTGACAATCTTCTCACTGTACCATTTACGGAGGTTGCGATGAAAATAGATACCGCAAAACTGAAATAAATTCCCAACAGCCAACGAGTCCCGATGATTATTTTTAAGGATAAAAAGGCTTTTAATAAACACTAGCCTGAAATGCAGAGGAACTTAGATTTCTTGTTCAAACAATTTATGGAGGAGGAAATGGAAATAGACGTGCTTCTCAAATATTGGAAAGATGAGGGATTTGAGATACCGGATATGCTGGAGGACATGGAAATGGATAATTTCTGAATTGTTTTGCCATCAGTCAAAAAGAGTTTTAAAGCAAGGATGGAGATGAAAGAAGGAGTCATCATCATCATAATCAAGAAAAATGAAGGGGAATGGAGCTGTGATCTGCTAAAAAAGGACTAAATTCTTTTCATATCTAGCCATAAAAGTTTAGTAAGTTTTATCAATAATAATATAGGGCTTTGCTCATAGTATGTAATAGAAGAACAAAGATACATTTACGAAATATTTTGAGTTAAGTAATGTTCATAGATGATGAAGGTACTGGATAACTTCAAACAAAAGTATAGGTAAATACTGGGAAACAACTAGAAGTTAATATGTAAAGAAATTTTAATCTTGATATATATTTTTGTCTATGTATTAAAAGTAAAATGGCTTTCTCGTTTAAATTTCCAGCTGGTATGGTATGCAAATCTTTCTGCAGAATTAATGCTTGGATTTCATGTATAAGCTTTCACTCTGTAAGATTCTTGCAGTATGAGAATACATTATGGTATTTCCAATGTTATGGGGTTGGGAGAAAACAAAATCTAAGAGAATTGGATGTAAACTGAGGGGAATATTTTAACAAAAATCCAGAGATCTATTAGTATATTTAGGTTGTTCTGGA
>MU225671.1:529017-548624 GCA_018584345.1 Thuja plicata
ATTTGAGAAATGAATTTAGAAGAAAATAGATGATTAATTAATGATTACGAAACCATTAATTAATAGATGAAAATTAGTGTTTTTAATGTAAAGTCGCAAGCCTGTCCATTTTAGGGTGTCTACACTACCAAAAGCAAAGCTTTTAAATGTCTCATCAAGGCTTCTAACAAAATAATTGAAAGTGCAAATGTAAAGATTGATGAATTTGTAGAAAAGAATGAGCTGGAAAGCACAAAAGAACCAGAGGACTACAACAAGTTTGTATGTTGTAAAGAACCCAACACTCTGCCCGAGCAACAGTGCTTAATTCTAGAACAACAGAATGTTGCAACAAATGGTAAGACTGCTGTTACCGACGGTCAGGATAATGATCAAGATAATGTGCAAGGTAATGAAGAACAGAATGAAGATCAAAATGATGATCAAGCTGATACACAAATAGTTGTACCTATACTTGCAAGATATGTAAGAAGGAACCATCCATAGATCCAAATCATAGGAGATAAGAAAGCTGGTACAAGAACAAGAAGTAAGTCTTTAAACTCAAATTGTTTAATTTGTGAGTTTGAGCCAAAATTTGTCAGTTCTGCACTAGATAACGAGGATGATAAGTGCTATGAATGATGAGATTGAGCAGATTGAAAAGAAAAAAACATGGTCACTTGTGCTAAGACGAGATGGCAAGAATGTCATCGGTACAAAATGGATATTCAGGAATAAGCTGAACAAGAATGGAGAAGTCACAAGGAACAAAGAAAGACTAGTATGCAAAGGGTATGCACAAGAGAAAGGTATTGCAGACACCCAAAAATGGATAGGCTTGCGACTTTACATTAAAAACACTAATTTTCATCTATTAATTAATGGTTTTTTAATCGTTAGTTAATCATATATTTTCCTCTAAATTCATTCCCCAAATCACCTAATCAAATTCCCAAAATTAATTAAATAATTAATTTTATTTAATTAATTAACCTTAATTGATTAATTACCATTAATTAATTAATTAAATTTAATTTCCTATCGTTTAAATTTGAATATTTAAACTTACTAATTAAATTCTTCCAATTAAATTAATTTCAATTAAATTAATTTAATTTCATCAAATAAAGCAATTCTTAATAAAAAAGAATTCAATCATCTCACATGTTGAAAACTTTAATTAAATAAATGAATTAAATATTCATTTATCTTCAAAGAGATACTCCAATCATATCACATGGGTTACTTCACCCATCTCTCCAGTCCACATGGGTAACTTCACCCACCTCTTCAGTTCAAAAAGGTAACTCACCATTAACTCTTCAGTCAACCAAACTCTATCTCCTCTTTACCAAATGAAGAGGTGAAGTTTACTAATGACCTCTTCAGTTCCTTTTGATCTCAACCGTTCATCTCCCTATCTCTGGGATTGATCTCAACCATTCATTTCATCCCCAATTCCTATATAATAAACCCTTCATAACCATTTGAAGGATCTAGGATTTCAAGCTCTCGTGCGCCATTACTATGTTAGTTTGGTTCTAGCATTCAAGTCATCTTGTGATCACACACACATTTCAATTAGAAAATTCTTGATGCTTCTCAAGTCACAGACGCTGCCCTGCCAATACTGAGCATCAACAACAACATTTCAGAAGGAGTGGAGAGAAACAATAGAAGCTTCAAGCATCATGGGGTTTGCATTTATTTGTTTTCCTTTCTCTTGCTTGTACATTTTATTGATCATGTTTCAATGTTATTCATTTCAGTAGTATTGTGTGCTTGGATTTATATCATTTGTAAAACCTTTGCTACTAACCCTCGCCTTTGGAAAGCTTGGGAACCACGGATCACGAATGGAGGCGTACATTTTGGTGAACCCGACGTGAATCAAACAGCTCAAATATCTCTTGCAGACGACAAATAGAATTGATCAACCATGGCCGTATGGTCACAAACCTAAAAATTTGTATTTTTTTATATATGTGTTATTTCACAATTGCTGGTATTTTTCCACACTTGACGAAATTGTGCCGCAATCGACAGGTTTAATACCGTAATCGATTGTAGGTTTCTGCATTTCTCTTCTTTCTTTTTCTGGGTCTCCGTCTTTTCTACATATTGTTGCAATTGATTTACTGGTACCACAATCAGAATAATTATACCACAATTGACAGATCCAATTCGCAGGTGACCGATCTCGACCGTAATTGATGGTGCTTTGCTGCAACCGAAAGTGTTTTGCCTCAATTGCTATTTTTATGCCGCAATCGTCTCTTATTTATCGCAATTGTCTGTGCATTACCGCAATTGCCTGCACTATTTCTCATTAGGGCCAAAATCCTTTGTCTTGCAATCTGAATTTCTGATACTTTCCTTTTTTTTTTTGCAGGATGACAAGTTCCCACGAACATGAAAGGTAAGTTGTTGGTGAGTATCATTCATTGATTCAAAGTTACATATAGTCTCATTTTGCAATAATCCTTTTTGATACTAACTCATCAAAACAAACCAAATTAAAAGGAATTCACTTGTCGATTTGGGTTTAAAAAGAACAATGCTTGCCAAACATCTCACATTTCAGATTTGGGCTTAAAATTAACGTGGGGACTAAAATTGAACAAAGAAACAAATCTCTCAAATTGGTGCATTAAAACTGAATAAGCAATCAACACCTACTTTTGGGCTTAAAATTGAACAGTGGTGCTTGTATGGTGGTGTAGCTTAGTTCACATTTCAAACTTTGGAGCTTAATCAATTTACCTTGTGTCTTGAGTTTTGGGTGCACTTGCACAATCTGTTAGATTAAAAACCTTTATATTTTTAGAAAGGCCTGTTTGGGGAATGCGCATCTTCCTGGAAAAATGACCTTAAACCGGTAATCCTTCCGATCAGTATATAAACAAGGCACGAACCAAAGTTCCATCTTATCTAGCCAAGCTCGGGCGAGGTGTGTTGGTGATAGTCTAGATCGGGTGAATATCCCTAAGGAGCCAGCGTGATCAACTAGGCTCTTAAGTGAGTCACGCACGTACAAACTGATTGGAGAGACACCACAGACCCTTACTACAACCTTGATTAATTAGAGGCCAACCCATTTTACCTGTGAACATGTACCTTATTATAGTGTAAGGGGTTGCAGAATTTTCCCTGAAAATTCCCAACATATGTGTCCCACGGTATTTGTGTAGTGAAAGAAATCTTCACTCCACGACAACAATACCTGGAAACGGTAAAAACACGGGCACCTACGTCATAGACCTTTGTGTCTTAGTAGCGTGACACTTGCTGTGTGAGCTAACGAACATTCAAGCATTGAGCCTATAACATTGTATTCTGAAGCCATTAACCTAGATTAATCTGACTGTTTATTATTGAGACCCGTGATAACCTTGCAACTTGAAAAAGTTGTAGAACATACACATTTTCAGTCTTCATTCTTTAAAACACAGTGTCTTTCATGCTTGTTCCTTTGATTATTTTTTGAAAACACAAAATAAAGCATCCAAAGTGTCAAAACGAGTCAAATGTGTTAAAGTCTAGGGTTGTCAACATCAACTGTCTTGCAAATCAGAAGCATTGTTCCAAATATTTCAAAATTGTCAAGCAGTGGTACCAATCTTTTAGTCTTTTTTTGAGACTATTTCCCCTTTACCGCAATTGCCCGCATTGTGCCGCAATTGAAGGAATTCTGTCGCAGTGAACTTGTTTATTGCCGCAATCACCTTATTTATTACCACAATCGGTGATAAACTACCGCAATCGACCATCTACTTTACCGCAATCGGTGGAGTTGTACCACAATTGACCAGAGATACTTTATTCCTAATTTTGACCTAAGAACCTTGAAAGAACCTTTCATTTGGTGTCCAAAACTAGTGTCTATCCCAGGAAAACGTGAAAAACATTGTGTGAATCTCTAAACATTCAAAGATTATCCCTTCTCTGTAAGGCACGATTATTGTCAAAAAAATTGTTAGTTTGAAAGCTCAGACTCGAAATACCTTGATCTCATCATATCAAACATCATCATCTTTATCAAAGTGACTTTGTCCAAGGCAAATGTCAGAAAATCTTATCTTTTTATCATCACCACTTTGAGATCAAGCTATATCAAAATCTGTCCCTAGAATTACCCTTATCCAAAACATAACTCGAACTTCCTCAGAAAGGATCTTCTTCCTTGTTTGCTTTATATCACTTGTTTTAGTTACAAAACCTGGACCACACTATGTCTCAAACACCTCATGGAGGCCCTTACACAAGATCTAATGCTAGAACTCAACCTAATGAGTCATATATCAATAGATTCCCCGCTTGGGAAATAGAGAAAGAGAACTGCTCTATTCATTGAACAACCCCGTGGGGTAGCCTTTTTCCAAGATATCACAGAAGTAGAGCTTGAAGATGTGGAGCAAGATGCTTACTCCACAAAAGTAGTTGACACTATTGTAGAGAGGAACCTTGAACATTACTTAGCCATGCTAATAAAGAAGGGAGTCAAACTCCCCGCTGAATTCAGTGTATCGACTATATGGCCCGAAAACCCTCTTGCAGGTCAAAACACTACTCAGCCTTCTCAGATACTACTTGTTGTGTCTCAAATCTTTCCACCATTGGTATTACCCACATTGACATAGACTATACCCAGTCAAACCAATGACTCGACCTAAGCCAACACATCTTCCACTCAAAGCATGACAGGATCGTAACTAAGTGCACCCATGGTCACTAGTATGCCTCCACCTTTGGTCTCATGGCCAGGACAATCAACCTCTCATGCTATGCCTTCCATCCCACCAAACACCAACTGTTATGAAACTATGCCGCTACTGCAGTCAATTCATACTAGTCTTGGGATCAACACCTCATGCCAACAGGGATCCATCTTTGCATGTATGACTTACAGTCAATGCCCACCCAAGGCTACATCTTTGCCCATTCGAACATCAATCCAACCTCTGCAACATCAACCCCAGCTTTAGTTGCCCCAATTCCAACCCCCGCAACAGCAACCCCAACTCCAGTTACCTCAAATCCCACCTCAGCAACAACAATATCAACCCCAGTTTCAATCACAACATCAAACTCATCAAAACCCACCATGGGATACTCATGTGCCCCCATTTACAAATCACTCAGTGGGAAATCAATATCAAGTCCCCAGGATGAAATCCTATGTTCCTACTCAAGGGACACAGAGGCGCAGCTTCATACCCACTACAGCCCAGAGGAACGCCGTCACACACCAGCCTCAATATCAAATGGACATGTTAATGCAACAAATGCAAACCCTTCAAACCCAAATGATGGATATGCAAAATTAGGGGCAATCTAAATCCTACACCATAGAGGATTTATACCCATACCCCTTTGACCATTCTCTCCACATGTCTCCATTCCCAAATCACTTCTCGGTACTGAAATTTGACAAATATAGGGGCAATACCAACCCTATTGAACATATCTGAGATTTTTTTCTAGTTGTGTCAAAGTCGTCCATGATGAGACATATTTAATGTGACTTTTCCCACAAAGCTTGGCTGGACCAGCAATGGAATGGTTCTCACACTTACCTCATGGCATTCAGTCTTGGGGAGAACTGGCTGAAAAGTTCATAGCTCACTTCCATCATAACATCGAGCGCAAAGTCAGCATCAAGGACCTTTGCGATATCAAACAGAAGGATGAAGAGTCTTTTGTGAAATTCCTACAGAGATGGAGGAATATGACAAACTATATAACATATGATGTGCCCGAACAAGACTTGATAGTCATGTTTGTTGACAATCTAATTCTAGACATGTCATTCACAATAGAGTTACAGTTAGCTCCGAACTTAACACAAATCATCAAACGAGGAGTTCATTGTGAGTAGAACTTAGTCAAACGAGGAATCCTTGCAGATCCAACACAAACGAATACAAATAAGAATGCAACGGGCAAAGCTAAGTGGTGGAACAAAAACAAAAATGTCACTAGCGATAGTGTCATTGATGTGAAGACAGTCAACTATGCACAACCCAAGGTGTCACTGCAAGGCACACCTGTGGCCAACCAAAAACCCATAGGGCCCACTCAACAAGCATACATCCAAAACCAACCTCCTCTTGTACAAGCGGCCGTTGTGTCAAATAGTCAATAACAAAATCAACGTAGACCATGGTTTCAATTCCATCAAACAGGATTTCACACCATTGGGAGAGCCAATAGAATCAAATTTATGCAAGTTGATACAATCAAACACTATCACTCTCCCAGAAATTAGGGACTTTGAACAGGATGAAAACAAACCAAGGTGGTATAATGACAAAGACTTATGCGAGTTCCATCGGGTAAAAGGACATAAAACATCCAACTGTTACCAATTGAAACATGCTATCCAAGACCTGATTGACATAGGGACCATTGATGTGACAAATACCCAAACCAAAGGCACAAATGATCACACTATTTTCAACGATACCTTTCATGATCACAACAAGGGAAAAGCTTCTGGGTCTGGTGGACCAGCAAAACAAGTCAACTATACATATGCCAATAGTGATAATGTTATCTGATGACATTTTTTTTCCATTAGTATACTCAGAAGAAAAACACAGACAGAAAGCATTATCGGCAAACAGCAGGCATCATCGGTGAATCATAAGCAGTACCAGTGAAATGCAAGCATACCCGACAACACAAAGAATTTTTGAGAAAAATGCTAAGTATAAATGTGACAAGCATTACCAGTGAACACAAGCATTACCGACAACACAGTTTCCAGAATCAACCCGACAGGGACAGACAAGCATACCCGACGACATGTTCAAGAAGGAACACCAACGATCAAGAAAACTGACCATCAGAACTGACAGACATATCAAGAACCCGCAAATTGTGGATCTGAGTTTTACACGTTGATTAAAGCAATGTAAATCTATTTATAGAGTTTTATTTTTGTTTTAAGTCATATTAGATGGTCATGCATGCTTTATATAAATGCTTTAAAGCATCCTAATGGATCAAAAGCATATCTAACTATAGATCAAGATCAAGTTGTATATCTTGAATCTAGAGTTAACGTGTAAATGCATGAATCAAGAATTGAGCCTAGATTAGTATAAATAGATGTTCGTACTCAATTGTGAGTACATGAATTCTTAATAATTGATAGCCACAAAGAGCATCTAAGGAGAAGAAGGTAGAATTCATGCAAAGAGCATAAACAAAATACATCAATTAACAAGAACACACATAGGCTACCGACGAGCAGAAAAAGGTAATACTCAATCATGGAAGGATGATTAATAGTATTTTTGGAGCTTCATAGGATCTGTTTTATCAGCAATTAAAGTTTAATTTATCATCAGATCAAAGACTTATGTAGTTGCATTCTAACAAGTGTGTCACATATAAAATCCTTTTGTAGAAGGTGGACTTAACCATCCTTTGTAAATCTCTTAACAGAGTGCACACTTAACAGTGTTGTTAAAAGCTTCAAATGAAGTAGATCTTAACAAGTCTCCACTGTAATACTCCTAATAGGGTAGGTCATCAGAAGTGACCAAATTGTAAGCCTTAACTGGCTCTTCTTATCTGTAGATAGTGAAGTTTGTGGGTAACAATCCCCACCGCAGTTTTTACTTCCTTAATAGGAGTTTTCTACAATACCATATCTTGTGTTATGTGTTATAAAATTTCATGTATGTTTCTTTTACTATTACACATCAAATGGAATGTATGATATGATTTCATATAAAGAAAGATGAACAGATAGATAAGTTATTTTACAAATTGATGACTAAGGGTTAATGGGCTAACCAAGAAAAGTTTTAGTTGTACTGATTCACCCCTCCCCTCTCAATTGTCAACTATACATATGCCAACAGTGATAATGTTATCAATTGCCTCAATCCTTCAGATAGCCATGTGGCTACGATCACTATCAAAGACCAAGGTAACAAATGTGCTATAACAACACGTCACACCAAAGTCATCTTGCAAGGAGTACCATCCCCATCTTCTATATCAGCCAATCCTAAAGCAAACTCAGATCCACAAACAAGCATAGTGGACCAACTAAAGTGCACACCTGCCCAGATCTCCATGTTTGACCTATTGCGCATATCTCCACAGCATAAACTGGCACTTGACCAAGCCCTTCAGAATGCAGCTATCCCAAGGGACATAACACTCGAGAGCTTCCAAATGATGGTCAACCATATAGCTGCTAACAAACATGCCACATTCATAGACCATGATGTGTCACCGCATAAACCCCTGCATAATGATCCTTTGCACTTGTACAGATCCACAAAAGTGCTATTCATAGGGTCCTTGTTGATAGTGGAGCTGTAAAAAACATTTGTACTCTAAAGTTAATCAAGCAACTAGGCTATTCAGAATCAAGCATTGATGTCACAAGGAGGATAAATATTAGAGCTTATGATGAAGAGGAAAGGTCCTCTAAAGGTATTATCATTCTAACTATCCGTATTGGTCCAGTGGTCAAAAATACTCCCTTCCAAATCTTATACCTTGAGTTGGGATACAACATGCTACTAGGGAGACCTTGGATACATGAAATGCAAGCCATACCTTCGACATACCATCAATGCATCAAGTTCCCGCACTAGGGAGAGGAAATCATCATAGAGGGAGATCCCAATCCTTTCCAATACTGTAATGCGGTCCAAATCAACACTGATAACTAGGTACCATCAAACCAAGACGCAAGCATCCCATCCTCTTCAGATTTGAATCCCAAGGATGTCACACAGACAGTAGGAAAGATAGCCATTAACCAAAATGCAAGTGTTCCATCCTCTTTAGATTCAAATCTTTAGGATATCACACAAAAAGTAGGAAAAATATCCATCACCGACAAAGGTTGTGGTGAATATAGGTATGAAGAGGCTTTCACCATCACGCACATGCCTTAGAGCCCAAGAACTTATGACATGCCACAACCTGTTATTACAACAAAAACTCTGCAGCCTGTTCTATTCAGATGTTCACCCACAACCTTTGTCCGATGGGGAGACATAGCGGAAGAAAAGCCATTTGAACAAGACATCAGTACCTGGTTATACCAAGACCCACCAGAGACAATCCGACCACCCCCACCCCTGTCAAACTATGGTAATGGTTACACAATGTTACAAATATTTGGGAACGATGGTACAACCGGGCTGGGGGCAAGACAACAAGGCATAATGGAATTGTCTCTCCCACCAACCTAGAGAAACACGAGAGGGTTGGGCTATGGACAATAAAGAACTAGTCCTGTAATCCAAGACATTCAAATAGCGGAGATGTACCGGGGGCACAACACAGATCATGTCTTGATAAGTAACATATTAGCACAATTGTTGCTCGCTGAAGAGGGAACTACACAAGCCCAAATAGACGTCCACATATGAATTGATGATAACCAAGGAAGTGAGACATCTGACGAGTGTTCTATTGAGACTGACTCCCACGAGTATGAGTGGAGATCCCTTCACAACTCTGAACCATCAATCCCAGATTATTCCCCTCAGTCGGACAAAATCATAAACCTAGAAGACTTATTGGACCAACTGACCATTACCGAACAACCCTACATAGACAAGCATGTCATTTATCAGACCTCAAGTGGTGCGTCCACATCACAATCTAGTTTTGTAGGAACCATATTTGTAGCCCCTTTTAGTCAACCAGAGTCAACCAACCATAAAAGTATTTGTCTTGTACACCTAGAGCTCATATAGAGGGATCAACAAGGACCACCTGATTTAGATGTCTTAGAGAATGATGAGGCTATAACTCATTTCATGGGACTTAGGGAAGGCATTCCATCAGGAGACCACAAGGCAGGCTTCTCCTTTAACCTCGACAGAGTGACATATTTCAGGGAGGAAGCTCCTCTTTCCAGTCCACAAAAGAAAAAAGAACAAAAGATGATAAAAAGATAAAACAAGATGTATCTTCTAGTGAAAACCTCACTGAGGCATTAGAAGATGGAAAGAAGGAACTCCTTCCCTTAACAAAGGAGAAATCGACATTACTAGCATAAGACACAAAGGAAGTCAATTCGGGAGATGAAAAGAACCCAAAGAACATATACTTGGCAAAATCACTCACCCCTGAGGAGAGAGAACAATTCATCAGTTTCTTCAAGGCAAGGATGATCAATTTTGCATGGTCCTACTCGGATATGCCAGGGTTGGATCTAGAGCTAGTACTACACCATCTCCTATTGCTACCCAATGCCAAACTTATCAAGCAGAAGCTGAGAAAGATGCATCCCCATGTTGCATTGATAGTCAAGGCAGAGTTGAAAAAGCTCCTGGATGCTAAGTTCATAAGACCTATACCATACGTGGACTGGATATCTAACTTGATACCAGTTACAAAGCACAGTGGTTAGATACAAATTTGCACAGACTTCAGGGATCTCAATATAGCTTGTCCCAAAGATGACTTTCCTTTACCCAACATAGATATGATAGTACATCTAACTGCTGGACATCAAATGCTATCACTCATGGATGGATTTTCAGGATATGATCATATACGGATTGCACCAGAGGACCAACACAAAATAGCTTTCACATGTCCTTGGGGGACATATTGTTGGAATGTCATGTCGTTTGGTCTAAAGAATGCTAGAGCAACATATCAAAGGGCTATGCCAACTATAATTCATGATCTCATCCACAAAATAATGGAAGATTATGTGGACGACATACTAGCCAAATCAATACTTCGCAAGGATCATCTACAAGTATTGGGACCAATCTTTGACAAAATGCAAGAATTCAAGGTCTGTCTAAACCCAAATAAATATGCATTTGGTGTCACAATAGGAAATCTACTGAGGTTCATAGTGTCACATAGAGGAATCGAAGTGGACCCAGCGAAAGTCAAAGTGATATTGGACATGCCTCCACCATTGAATCTGAGACAACTAAGAGGGTTACAAGGAAGGCTCCAATCAATCAGGCACTTCATAGCTCATCTAGTAGATAAGTGCCACCCATTCTAACATCTACTGCACAAAGACATCAAATTCATATGGACAGAGCAATGCAAATAGACATTCCAAGTCTTTAAGGACTACCTTCTAAAGTCTCCTATATTGGTGCCACCAATCCAAGGTAGACCATTGCTTTTGTATATCTCAGTGAAAGAGTCAGCATTAGGTGTACTCTTGGCACAACATGATGACGCAGGTAAAGAGAGGGCCATCTACTATCTAAGTAGAACATTGGTTGGATATGAGCTGAACTATACGCCAATTAAAAATTCATGCCTTGCAGTTGTCTTCGCTTCCCAGAAGCTGAGACATTATATGTTGAGTCACCAAACAAAGTTGATCACACATATTGATCCTTTAAAGTACCTCCTAAGCAAAGCAGTGCTCACCGGACTACTGGAAAAGTGGGTAATGATCTTGAGTAAATTTGACATTGAGTACGTAGACAGAAAGGCCATCAAAGGACAAGTGATCACGAATCAAATAGCAGAGGTACCCATTCAAGGCCATCAACCTATTGTTTCTGACTTTCCTGATGAATCTATCATGACACTACAACCAACAATCAAGGTATGGCAACTATATTTTTATGGGTCGTGCATGAACCATGGTGTGGGGGCAGGGATAGTGCTTATCACTCTAGATCATGATACAATTCCAAAGTCTTTCAGCCTCAACTTCCCATGCACTAACAACATAGCAGAATATGAAGCACTAGTCATCGGTCTAAAAATAACAATTCAATGAAGAATCAAGAACCTAAAGGTCTTTGGAGACTCACATTTGATCATTAGTCAAGTTAACAATGATTATACAACCAAAGTTGAGAAGCTCATACCATACATAGCACAGATGGAAAGACTACGCACCAAGTTCCATTACATCTTCTTTGAGAAAGTCCCATGAGTACAGAACAAAGCTGCAGATGCGATGGCTACCATAGCATCACTGGTTGCTATGCCAGGCAACGAAATAAAATTCTAGTTTTTAGTGGAGCAACTCTTAGTGCCATCACATCAGGCATCCATCACAGAATCAACATGCATCCTTGTTGGTCCTGAATCCCCATGGTACCAAGATGTCTATAACTATCTCCAAAATAGTGTCTTACCTCCCAACTTGTCTAGGAACCAAAGAAAGTCCCTCATCCGCCAAGCCTCTAGGTATACCATCCTCTCAACTACTTTATACAAACGAATTCTAGAAGGAACTCTACTACGATGTCTCACTTCCATGGAATCGCAGAAAGCTTTGTACGAGGTACATGAAGGAATTTGTGGAACCCACAGAGGTGGCAACAACTTAGCTAAGAAGATCATCCGCATGGGATAATATTGGCCCACAATAGAGACAGACGCACACAAACATGTACAAAGGTGTAGACAGTGTCAGATTCATGGAGACCTCATCCATGCACCAACCCAGGAACTAAATCCTATTACATTGCCATTGACATTTTCAATGTGGGGATTTGACCAAGTGGGCAAAATTACACCTTCTTCAGCAAATGGACACAAATACATCATAGCTGCAACAAAGTACTTCACCAAGTGGGTGGAAGCAATTCCTCTCACTTACATCACTGGAAAGCAAATAACAATGTTCATGCTTAACCACATTATCTGTCGATACGAGATCCCTCAAACTATCCTGACAGATCATGGTACACCTTTCCAGAACAAAGATGTTGAAGAGCTATGTGAACAGTTCCATATCAAACAAGGGTTCTCCTCATTTTATTACCCTTAAGGGAATGACCAAGCCAAAGCTACAAACAAAACAATCTTGAAAATTTTGAAGAAAACAGTGAACAAATTAGGGCGAGACTGGCATTTACAGCTTAGTCCCGCACTATGGGCATATAGAACTAGCGTGAGAAAACCTACATGAGCCACTTCTTTCTCCCTAGTCTATGGATCAGAGGTGGTATTACCCCTTGAAGTGGAAATCCTATCCCTAAGGATATCCCTGAAGAACTTGATCATAGATGAAGACTATAGAGTAGCAAGGCTCAGTGAACTAGAGTTACTAGATGAAAGAAGACAACATGCCTTCAACCACTTACAAGGCTATCAGAATCGCCTTAGAAGGAACTATCATAAGAAGGTGAAGCCACAGAAATTTGAGGTAGGAGGCCTTGTCCTCATGGAAAATCAAAAGAACCAAGCAGAAAGAGTCAAACCCGAAAAGTTTGAGCCTAACTGGCTAGGACCATTTGTCATTGTCATCTCTACCCATAGTGGGGCATTCATACTAATGACACCAGAAGGAGATCACCTCCCCAGACACATCAACAACATGCACCTCAAGAGGTTCTACCCTTGAGGTCTCTATGGTTAAGCCACCTATCTACATATACAAAAAATACCAAAAAAATACCAAAATACAAAAGTTACCTTGGTGAAAACCTGGCAATCAGGCACCTTGGCGACAAAAAAAAAATCAAAAGAAGAAAAAAAAGTAAAGAGAAACAAAAGCGCTCTCTCAGTGAAAACCTGGCAAATAGGCGCTATTGAGTAGGTACCTTGCTGAAAACCTGGCAAACAGGCGCCAAGTGTTCAAATCCAGCTTCACCGTCAATGAACTCCAAAAGCTTGAGCAGATTTCAAATGCAAGACCAACTATCCAAAGCTATATCCAGAAGCACATTCCCCTATGAGCACCAAAAAATAATCCATGGTCAATACTAGTCCACCAGACTAGGGGGCGATTCTAATTGTCCTAAAAAAAAAAATCCAAAAAAAAGGAAAACACATCAAAATCCTAAAAAGATCAAAATGTTCTAAGAAAATCAATCTTCATCAAAATCCAAAGAAAAAAAAAAACCAACTCGGTTATCAAGAGAGCAAAGGGTGATCACGCCCAGCCAATCAATGTCACAATCATGAGCTTTGCAAATCAACATTGGGCTCATCTGACACAGCTTTATCAATCTATCAAATCAATTAGTAAGCAGCTTGCAACTAAGCCAATCTATCAATTGTCACAATTATGAGCTTTGCGAGTCAGCATTGGGCCCATCTGACACAGCTTGATCAGCTGCCAAAATGATCAAATCAATCTATCAATTGTCATAATCATGAGCTTTGCAAACCAACATTGAGCCCATCTGACATAGCTTGATCAGCTGCCAACATGATCAAGCAATCAATCACATCAATTGTCTTACACAGTGATGGGTATGCTCAAACTAGATAGGTCAGTCTTATATGAGTAATCTATTACTGAAACCAGACACACTCAAGAAATCAAGCCAATCAAGCCTATCCAAAGAGTCGATCTAATCAAGAGAATCCAACTGCGTCAAGGAACCATCCAAAATGTTGACTAGGTCAGTCAAGTCGGTCAGATGTCAGTCTATATTTTGCGGTTATGTTCTTACGCTACTCTAGGATCCACCATGTGAGGAGAGTAGATATGATAGATCATGACTTATTTTCTTTGATTGCTGTCTGTTGAATGTTCACTTTGATTTTAGGGCCATGATGGTTTAGGATAAATGTGATAGGTGCTGTCACTTATCTGGCAGCCGCACAGTTCTACGATCTGAGCTTAACCCTAGGAAAGAGTTGGACATTCCTTCTCTTTTATTTTGCTTGTTTGGTTTATAGAAATTAAGAGCTCGCAACACTATTCAGATGTACTCTGAGTACTTTGGAGTTCTATCTTGGTTTCTATGGTCTTTCCCTTTATGTTGCAAACAAGAGCTCACGATGCTATCCAGATGGACTCTAGGGGCATAGGAGTTCTATCTTGTTTGCTTAGCTTTCCCTTTCAGAAATCAAGAGCTCATAGTGTTATCCAGATGGACTCTGGGTGCATAGGAGTTCTATCTTGGTTTCTTTGTTTTAGATTAATTCAGAGGACAAGCGGTACCCAGATGGTCAATATCTGGATACTTTTGGCTCTCTTTCTTTTCAAACAAGGAACATAGTTGAACCCAGATGGTCAATATTTGGGTGCACTAGGTTCTCTTTCTATTCAATCTCTCTACTCCTTCCGCTATCAAGAGGTCATGGCAGTATCCATGTGGTATGTGATTTGGATCATTTGACGCTCTTTGGAATTTCAGAAAATAAAAAAAAAGATGCAATGATGACAAATATTGGAAACAGGGGCAGTGACTTGGGACACTCATCCTTTCTATCAAATCATATCTATTAAAAAAACAAAAAGTAAATCCTCTCTATCATTCCATTCTATTAGATCAATCTCAGAGAACATCTATCCAAACTAACTTCTTTCTAATTAACACATGCATTACTCAGATATTTTGTGCATAATAGATTGCATTCATTCCATTAAGTACATCAGAAAAGAAAAAAAACATGGTAGTTGCATACATGATAAATCATAAAATCACATGCATCCATAAGCATCTCATTTAAACATGCATTTAATTTCCACCATCTTGCATATACATGCTAGTATCATAGGAAAAGTAAATCATTCATATACGAGTCTACATAATAGAATCATATTGCATATACATCTCATCATCTAAACAACCAAATCATGTAGAATCATACATATAGCAAGTAAACCAATGCACATCATATCAAAAACGCTAGTTGCGTCTCATATAAATCAAACTATCTGAGTACAATGAACGGTCGCAAGTCTAAACAAAAGAAGGTAATCGACATATATATCAATAAATATCAGTGTGTCGGGATACAAAAATGAATACTACTCAGAGTATATCAAATAACATCACTACAAAAATGGTGCATGATACATAAATAGGGTCAACATGAGCTACCCCCACCCTCGCCAAGAGGTGGACGAGGGGGTGACATATCAGAAGGTGGTCTCTGGGATGAACTAGGAGCTCCAATACCACTACTCTGGGATCACTGAGCTCTGCTCGATCTCTGGGATGCTATATAACTAGGCACCCTTTGCACTGTAGGAACTGCGCCCTCATAATGATGCCTCTAGTACTCGATCTCTCTCTAAGTATCATGCCCAGATCTATAGTACCTGTCAAGAACATCCCTGTGTGAGGCATCCTGTACACTGTCAATAAAAGAACGCACCTCAGCCCGAGCCTGCCACTCTCTAGACTCGGCCGCTGTAACTCAGGCCTCCAAAGCAGTAGCACATGCATCAGATGAAGCAAGCCTGGCCTGAAGGTCCTGTACCTATTGGGCAAGGCACTCCAACTCTAAAGGATCATCCTCCATACCTCCCATAGCCACGTCCATCTCCCCCTCCTCTGCCCTGTCTCCCAATCCCTCCCCTCCTCTCCCCCTGACAACCCATGAATCATCATCACTCTCTGAGATCTCACCTATACTACTGCCAGTGCTGCCACTATCAGTGGAAGAACCAGTCTCTGCACTCTGCTCATCTAGAGCCTCCATGTCTATGTCACCAATCTCAATATCAACATCCTCAATAACTACTCTGTCCTCCTCTTTAGGAGCCAAAACAACGCCTGTCCGCTAGCATACTCTCCACACCAACTAGGGTGCCTCCTCCTCCATAGCCTCCTCATCCTCCAAAATGGTACCCAAACCAACTCGTGGACTACTACTCTGACCCCCACTCCGACCACCTCTAGTCCTAACTCTGCCAGCAGCACCCCCAGGACCAGGATCATCTCCCCCATCATCTCCCCTCCCACGTCCTCCATCTCTCCCCCCATCCCTACTTCCATCATGACACCTACCTCTGGCTCGACCACCACCTCTCCCTCCATCTTGACCTCCCCTACCACATCGTACTCGCCAGGCTCTCCTCATAATGGTCCTGGCAACAAGACGTAAGACATCTGTAAGAGAAACTGGCCGAGCCTGCGCCCAATGAGCATCATACTGAGGTGTAGTGCCTGCCAAAAGACAAATTCAAATATCAGTACCCACACAAGATAAGGACATAAGTATCAAAATGAGATATGAGCAAGTATCAGAGAGCAGAAAGGAAGTACATAAGCAATCAAAAAATAAAATAAAACTGCATCTACAGTAGCCGAGCGCTAGGTCCATGCAACAAGAAGTAAGCCTAAAAACTTAGTACGAGAAGCATCAAGTGATACGACACCACCCCAGACAACAGAATCCCTTGATCTACGAGAAAAGTAAGCATAAGAGTCAGACACATCCTGCCGCTCGCTGAACTGACCCAACACCCTGTCGGTGTTGTGGAAGTCAATCATATGGATGTGATCAGTAACACATCCAATCACGTATCTCCGCTGGCAACATAAGGGAAGATGGATGTCCTCTCCATCCCAGACTGTGCAATCTCTATAGGGGCTCCAAATAAAGTAAGGAATCATGTCCAACTATTGTCGCTAGTACATCAAATGACCCATGTGGGTCTGAACAATGGCTCCATCATACATATAAACATACGGCCTATCAGCAAGAAGAGCACGTGTACCAATAGGACGACATACATCAATATGCTCCCATGCCCATATTTGCAGGAGAGTCGCACCGCAACCGAGTGACTTACCATCAAGGTAAGCCGCGTAAAACATATGAAAATGCATGTGGGCCAACATGCATGGACCCCAAGTAAATACGGTACGATCCCTGACCATACTCTGCAACAAAGTACCGAAGCCAACAAAAAATCCACGCTATCGACGATCGGGGCATAAGATACCACATATCAAACTGCCAAGTAAAGTGGACAGCCTATCAAGGCCCAAACTAAATTTGGACCATGGAATATCATAATCACCAGACAACCCAAGTTGATCTCGAGGCAATCCAGAAATCTCGGTCAATGAAACAATACCAGTACGGGTGGAATACTCCACAAGCTCGCCCTGGATCGGGAGCTGAAGGATGTGATACACATCCTCCAAAGTGATAGTACACTCACTGGTCGGTAACCAGAAAGTGCATGTCTTAGAATGACATAGCTCTACAAGAGCGGAGATCAAACCCCTATTGGTCGTGATCTCAGGCATATAGAAAATCCAGTATAAACCTAGCTCTCTAAGAACCGACCTCTCATCCTCTGTGAGCTGAAATCTGTATACAAGACCCGACGGCTTAGACTCTCGATAGCGCAGAATCCACCTAGTGAACTGCACACATAAATAAATCAGAAAAATATCAGGTTTAGTCATTAAGGGAAGTAACAGAAGCAGGAAAAAGTAGATATTAGACAAGAAAATTAGGCAGACAGTTCTAAAATATCAATTGCGGCACTACAAATGTGGAACTCTCATGCGATAGCAGAACATAACATGCAAGTGCGGCATACAAATTCCAAATGTGACATTCAAGGTTAGCAATTGCGGTACAATTATCAATTGTGGTTTCAAACCAGCAATTGCAGCATCCAAACCGCAATTGCGGCAAAATCGTAGACGATTACAACACAGTATGAATATTTCAAAAAAAGTATAAATTTTAAAATCAATAAATGAAAGCATTAATGACATGCAAATTGATAAAACTCACTAGATGTCCTGCACCAGCTGGTCTCTGATAGGTCTGGACACGATCAAAAAGGTGCGTCACACTAGGAAGACCCGCCATCGCAACAAAACAGGAGAAAAAAAGACAAAAAACTGAAGGCTTACTCACCAAGAAATCAAGAGCTCCAAGATCGCAATATGACAAATGAATGGCTCTTTTGGCTACTTATAGAGGTTCAGAAAAACCCTAATATCACTAGGACCTCCAAAATTTCTTCCCGGTCCCTGGAATCTTCGACAGTCAATAGCAGGGGCATTTTAAAGTATTTTTCAAATCCATCAGCTACCCAGATTCATAAATTGCAGTTTCAAAAAATCAATGCTCATGTCCCGACTTTTTGCTCAAATTTGTTGAGGGGGCATAAATACACCTACTACTGCCGGGGCAAGCTGAGGCAAAATCAAAGAATCTTTGACACACTGCGACAAGTCACATCACATCAAAGAGGGGCAAATGTAGACACCCAAAAATGGACAGGCTTGCGACTTTACATTAAAAACACTATTTTTCATCTATTAATTAATGGTTTTTTAATCGTTAATTAATCATATATTTTCCTCTAAATTGATTCCCCAAATCACCTAATCAAATTCCCAAAATTAATTAAATAATTAATTTAATTAAATTAATTAATTACCATTAATTAATTAATTAAATTCAATTTCCTATAGTTTAAATTTGAATATTTAAACTTACTAATTAAATTCTTCCAATTAAATTAATTTCAATTAAATTAATTTAATTTCATCAAATAAAGCAATTCTTAATCAAAAAGAATTCAATTATCTCACATGTTGAAAACTTTAATGAAATAAATGAATTAAATATTCATTTATCTTCAAAGAGATAACTTCAATCAGATCACATGGGTTACTTCACCCACCTCTCCAGTCCACATGGGTAACTTCACCCACCTTTTCAGTTCAAAAAGGTAACTCACCATTAACTCTTCAGTCAACCAAACTCTATCTCCTCTTTACCAAATGAAGAGGTGGAGTTTACTGATGACCTCTCCAGTTCCTTTTGATCTCAACCGTTCATCTCCCTATCTCTAGGATTGATCTCAACAGTTCATTTCATCCCCAATTCCTATATAATAAACCCTTCATAACCATTTGAAGGATCCAGGATTTCAAGCTCTCATGCGCCATTACTATGTCAGTTTGGTTCTAGCATTC
>MU225671.1:551049-562291 GCA_018584345.1 Thuja plicata
AATGGAACAAAGGTTATGCTTTCAGCAATGCATAAATGTCAAGTATTCACCAAGTGACAGACAACACCGACGGAGTGCACACCATCGGTAAAGGCAAAGAAGAAAAGTCACAGTGATACCCGACAAGCAGAAGATAGCGTTGCCCAATGAAGCAAAACCACAGGATGCCCGACAAGTTGAAAGTAGAGTTGCCCGATGGATGGAGATCCCAAAGCTAACTAAAGTCACACCAATGGAACTGACAGTTGTAACCAACAACTAACTGCAGAGTTGACCGACAGAAATAAGAGTTCAGAAAATGACAAAATATCTAGCTGGAAAGAGCTAAAGATAGACTTAACTGGTTGTTTTCTTTGTTTTATTTGACCAGAGTTAAGTAATTGATTTAAAGCTAATTTGTACAGTTAGCAAAAAGATAACTACGAGATAAATTAGGAGTTATTCTTTAAATCAAATTGGCTGGATTGTTTTTCATGCCAAGAATCAAGAATCAAGAAATGGTGAATATCATGTCTATATAAGAGACAAGCTTAATTCATTTTCGTATGCATGGGAAGGGAAGTGAATAAAAAGAGGATGATGAAGAGAAACTGATGAAGATGAACTTCATACAGTCCTGATCAATCAAGCTGAAGGAGAGCTAAAGAATTTTGTAGACACTGACGAATAGTGAGCACAGCATCACAGAGCAGAAAGTGTGGAGCACAAAGAATTGAATTTATACATTGATCAGAGAGGTAATGTACTTAAATAGATCTGAAAATCAGCAATTCAAAGTTGCATTAGAAACAGGTCATAGTGTTTCAGTTTAACCATTGAAGCATCAAGTCTCTTAACCAAGCAGGACTTAACAATCTTCTATATATTGAGGTACATCCCAAGGAGTGCCAAAAAGGTTGATTCATAAAAGTAGCATTGGACTTTACTGATACCTATTGATAGTCTAAGAAGGAGGCTGATTCAAGGATGTTAGCAAGATTTGCCTAAAGCCTATTAACAGTCTAAGAAGGAGGCTGATTCAAGGATGGTAGCAATAGATGCCCGATACTAAGTGACAACCTCTATGTATAAAATCCTCTAACAAGGTCACACTTAACAATGTGTTTGTAACCTTTAACAGGGTTGGCTCCTAACAGGGCTCACTTCAGAAGAGTGAAAATTTGGGGTATCGGTCTCAGTGGTTTTTTCCCTTAACAGGGTTTCCAAGTTAAAATCCATGTGTCATTTGTGTATGGTTTATTACTTTACTATTTTACATTTCACATATGCATTTCTGGATGGATTGGTATACTCTATTTATTTACTGAGTTTTGGTGAATAGTTTTACTGCTTATCGGTAATTAAGGAGAATAAGGAAGACAAGGAAAACCGATAGAGAGTTAATCATTATAAGTATTTCATGACATGCATCTTGTAGGGACTTAATAATCCGAGGTTTATTTGATTGGTGGTAAATAGTTGAAGGATAAATTTTGAGGCCACTGATTCACCCCCCCTCTTGGTTATTACTAACAGTTTTATGTCTTCTATGTATGAGCAGGTTATGGTTAATTAGTTACATAGAAGAAATCTATGCATAGATGAAGTAAGGTTCAACTAAATTTTCCTTCATTATAAAGACTTTGGAATAACTAGAATCTAAATTTAAACAGGCTTGGTCAGAGGTAATGTTCTCTAAATTGGAAAACTATAGGATGTAAATGTTTCTAACCAAAATTATACATTCCATATGATGATGATGAATATCAATTAGCATTAGAAGATTTTGGCTAGTGGTTTTGTGTGCAGGAAAGCAATGGACTCCAAATACATGAGATTGTAATAAAGAACCAACTTCAAGGATTATATTCTATCTTCAGCCTCATGCTGGTCATCATCAAGTATATCAGTTATAACATCCTCGGTCCTACTTATATGTACAAGGATAAATGGAGAGGCCCTATTACAGAGCTGTGTAAATAAGGCAGGTTATTATATTTATATGTAAATGAGGGAATGCCCCCATAAATAAAATCAATGTAATCTGTATTCTGGACCTTTGTCCCAGGCAAGACTGGAGGTTTTCTTCTCCATTCTTTCCTATCAGTGCCCACAGTGAATGGAGAATTTTGTAAAATTTAATTGATTAATAAAATTACTTGGCCTCAACCTTTTACTGATAAAAAAAAAAAAAACTAATACTTTTTTTTATAAATTCAAAAGTTAAAAATTAATACATTTTTTATTTTTTATGTTTTTAAGTAAAATTTGGTACTTTCAATTTTTTTTTAAGTTGTAGTTAAAAAATATATATATACATAGGTAAATGATCTTAGCCATAAGATTTTATTAATGAAATAAATTACAAATACAAAGTCTTTGTTCAGTGCGGGCACCGATAGGAATGAACGGAGAAGAAAACCTCTGGTCTAGCTCGGGATCTTGTGATCCAAAAAAATAAACTTGTTAGGACAAATGTCCTCACCAAATCAGATTAAGTCTTTGTTATAATCGAACATAGTTCTTATACAATACAATTATAAATGGATCAATAAGATCCTCTATATATGCCTTTATCCCTATCCACAAAGTGCTTCTATAGTGCCATATATTTCTTTCCTCTAGCCGAAATCCATAACCTTTCCAATCTAATGAGCGCAACCAATCCTATGACAACACCACTAGCCAATTCACCGAACAAAATTTTCCTATTCTAGTTGTTAGCTGTCAATCTTAAACACAATGAATCATGACATTTATCAAAATTATCATAACACATCTACTTATCATGATCAAAAGGTAATTATCAATTAGCTCTCATCAATATCCTAACTTATCACCTAATCCTAGTTTTCAAGATTAAATGATGTAGTCTATTGCCACCATCGAAATAAGATAAGGAAATATAAATTAACAACACCTAATATGGTTATTCATAAATGGTTATTTCAAATAAACAACATAAACATAACATTACCTTCATTGCTATCACTCTAGTGATGAACTTAGCCTTTCTAGTAAATATAATTAGAGTAACTTTCCCCATAAATCTCCTGAGAAAGTCGTTCAACTTGAAATAAATTTACAGTGTTAAGTATTTATTGAAATATGTCTAGTTTAATAATCTCTAATTGCAGAACCTAACCCGGACCACTCTTGAGGACTGTTGATCTTATTGTTAAACAAAAATTTATACTTTTCAAGCCCTCTTTCCTTTAATTTCTTTTCATTAAATTACATATGAGTCAAATTCATCTAATCTTTAGATTCGTTAAAGGTCAAAACAAATATAGTCTATCGTTTGTCATTCAATGAATATTTCAACAAAGTTACTATAATTAGCTTCATTATTGTTAGTCTTTTCAAAAATTCCAAACCATTTTAAGGGTTTATAGTCCAGTTCCAATAAACCATAAAATTTAAGATCTTACTTAGAAAAGCCCTTAATCTGATCAGATAATTTTGAATACATCAAGCATCAAAATCAGAATAAATACCCTAAGAAGGAATTAAACATTCAAATCTTAGAGCACTAAAACTCCTTACAGTTTGATATCTCTACCCTTATAAGATAAGTAATTCCATATCACAGAGATATTGTATAGTTTTCTAAATTCTGAGGTTAAGTCTCCCTCATTTAGTCATTTGGTCGTAAAAAAAAAAGGAACATTCATTCATATGATCCTTACCATCTTAATACCAAATTGTCCAATTAATTCTAACATCCTCACTATTAGTATTCACTCAATCTTATTCCAGATCATTATCGAGATTGGTAAAAAAATTTAACAATCAGATAAATTATATTAAACCAAATAAACTGAATTCTACCATAATCATTGTTATTTTAATAGTCTACATAGCATACGAAATATCACATGAGATCATTTCTGCTTTTTGTTGACTAATTTAGTGTATACATATGAAAGAAGGAGGACTCAACTTAAGGATTATACCAATTAGATAATCCACATATACTTTTCCTCATAGAAAGGATAATAGTGAATACTACACCTAAGGATAGCTTGGTCTATATCAAGTAGCTAATTAAGAAAAAAAAATCTTACCCATAGGCCTCCACATTCCATTTAGAACATTGAGGTTTGAAAGTGCCCCCAAAACTAGTCGTTCTACTATGAAAATAAATTAAAGGGACTTTCCTACTATAATCCAAGAACTAAACCAACAAAAAAATGTTGATTCATTCCTTAGAAATTATTCCTCACTCCTACAAGAGGTTGGGCTACATTTTCCTTTATATCTAAGTTGAGGAGCAAGACTATTGTGATACTTAAGACATATCCATTAATCTTACTATCCCAGGCTGTAAAACATTTTACATCTATGAGCCTTACTTAGGGTACTCATTGAGTCTAATTAGCAGCATAAATTAACGATAATTTTTAGTGTCTATGCTTATATATCTCAACATAACTACAAAAGCCTCGTACTTTACTACAAATAACAAAATTCAAATCGTAAACAAAATCCTATCCTTTAGTTAATTCAATGCATGCTATGAGGAAGAGGGAATATCCTCATATCATTCATAATCTATTGATTAATTACACCAGATTACGTCTAATTTTCCTTCCTTATATTAGCTTATGGATAATTTATTGATGTTTATCATTACTATCGATACCTAATGGGATATTTATATGTTAAAAACATTAAAATAATTGTGTATACCCTCTTGATCACACGTACATATTCATCTTCATTAGAAACATAGTCATAGAAAAATCACAAGCATTAGAACATGAAAACAAGAAGCATCATAACATGTTATTTCCAAAACTCAAGTTTTATAAAGTTGATGCACATAATACTTAGATTATTATGAAGAAATTGGAGAAGCTCATGATATTAAGCCTTAGATCTCTTTCCCTCATCCTCGTGTTTCCTCTTTTTTGTCGTAGGGGCTTATTCCATAGTGTTATCCTCCCCCACTTCCTCAGAATCTGAATCGCTAAAGCCTTCCCTAACTGTATTTCAAACATCATCTTCCCTCAAAAAATGTCAAACCAGTCTTCTTCCTGGGGTGCTCTAACATGTAGAAAGGAGAAGATGAAATCGAGGTTCCTCCTAATAGTAGGTGTCCAGGAGATAAAGGTGTCCAGATCGTCAAAAATGAGGATGGGAAAGGAAGGCACTGGTCTCACACAAATCATTAGCATATCATAGAACCTTGGTTTGGGGATTGTTAAATTCCCTCTAATGTTTTGAATAACTTTGTCCAAATTTCTCAAATATATGCGTTTAAAGATATGCCTAAAAATCCTTCCTATATACTCCTTGTCTGGGTCTACTTGGATGGATGAGGCTATAAACATAGTCGAGATGTCAGAATTGACCCTTTAATGGTCTTTAATTGTGATGAATTCTCTTCCCAAAATTTTGATAAACTACCCAGAGAACCAGAGTATGAGTGGTTAACATGATACATTTAAGTCTCATGATGGTCACTTCCTCATCAAAAGTCATTTGTGCCTTGGTTCCTCTGATTTTGATTGTAGCCAACATATTAGAAGGTTGTAGGGGGAATAAGGGCTAAAAATCTTAACAGGGGTAGGGTGAGAAAAGAGGAGGAAAAGGGAACAATAAATAGCCCATGAGATCCTATTCAAATTCTCCTAAATAAGACCAACCATATTCTAATGGTTAACTGTCCAACGGAAACCCCAAGATGCTTAGGAATAAGATCAAATGAACTTCCATAAACTAGCCTTCAAGAAAAGAAGAGAGCAAATAAACATAACAATCAATGAATAAGAAAACAGATAGGAGGGAAAGCCAAAGAGAGAACATCCAAGATTCTTTATATAAAAGAACACTCTATTTTCTAGATAAAGGATATTTAGTGTCAAATGCTTAATTACATTTTAATTGCGAGTTAGAGGCTCCTATAGTGTTATTTTCATAAGGGAACAAAACTAGAGCAAGACAATAAATCCTCTTTTCTAAGCATATATTGTTAATCCTGAAGAAATAAGACATAGAAAAATATGAGGACTTTAGACCTATCTCATTATGCAACACCATTTACAAAATCCTAACCAAGACTTTAGCTAACCGTATTAAGAAACTTCTTCTGGAACTTATTGTGGATGAATATACATGTTTTGTTCTAGGAAGATCAATCCTGGATGGGGTATAATTTCCCAAGAGGCCATCCACTCGGTCCAACAAAACCATGAACCAAGTATGCTTATTAAACTAGATATTAAAAAGGCATGTGACAAAGCTGATTGGAGATTCTTGTTTAAATGTATGGAAGCGTTTGGTCTTTCGAAACAATAGATAAATCTAATATTTGAATGTGTATCTATCCTGAGGATATCTATACTGGTAAATAGATCTCTAGAAGGTTTATTTAATATCTCTATAGGATTGCATCAAGGTGATCCATTACCCCCTTTTCTCTTTATTATTATGGTTGAAGCCTTAGGTAGATCACTTACAAAAGCTATATATAATGGCAAGCTGAATGGGGTCAAGAATACAAGTGGGATGGAAGCAACTACTCATCAACAATTTGTTGATGATATAATGTTAGATGGGAGAGAAGATACCAATGAGGCCATAAAGATTAAAATAATCTTAGATACCTATTCAGAAGTTTCAGGACAACTCATCAATAAGGAAAAATCAGAGATTTTTTTTTAATACAGGAAAAGATACTAAAAATGATATTTGTAGAATCTTAAACTTTAGGAGAGGAGAATTGCCTTGCAAATATCTAGGGCTTCCTTTGGATAAAGGTAAAAGATCAACCAAATTATGGGACAATGTGATGATGAAGGTGGATAAGCATCTGGAATCTTTGAGATGAAAATGGCTATCCACTACAGGAAGAGTTACAATGATAAAGTCTGATCTTTTTCTATTCTAATCTATCGGATGACTTGTTATAAATTTCCAGTTGGAACTGAGACCAAACTAATCAAAACATTGAGTACATTATTTTGGAAAGGATCTTGTAGAGAAGAAAAATATGGCTTTAATTTCTTGGAATCATATTTGTAAATATAGGGAGGAAGGGGGTATTAATCTTAAAAGTATCAAGGACCAAAATATCACACTAGGAGAAAAATTGGTTTGGAAGATGTACAAAGATCCGGGTTTAAAATGGCTAAAGATTCTCATATATAAATATTTGGACGGTATTAACCCTTTTAGTATATTTAGGCATGAGGCTCCCCCTAAGGGATCTAGGGTGTGTAAATTCATTCGTGAATGTAGGGATGTCATCACTGAGGTAATTTTGTGGAATATTGGTGATGGGGGATCGGTCCTATTCTGGGATGAATCTTGGGGGGGTTACATTGCTCTTAACACTCTAATTAATGATGTTCAAACTATTGCAACTCTAAAAAACAATGTCAAAATCTATGTAAAAGATTATGTAGAGATACCTAATGGTGCCCCTCTTTAGGTTGGAAGTGGAAATCGTTGGAATAATTGAACATGCCAATTGAATTTCTAAGGAGACTAAAGGAAATATTAGAGGGCAGGAAATAAACTCCAAGAAATATAAATGATAGGTTGCGGGTCAAGGAAAAGAATGGAGAATATAATGTAAAAGATGGGTATACATACCTTATGGGGGAAAGATAAAACGCTAAAACAAAATTACATGTGGATCTATGCTGGGACAAGAATCGCTTCTTCAAAGATGGAATATTTGCATGGGTTACCCTTCAAAATTGGATCTTGACAATAGAATGGTTCAGAAATATGGGATATAATGGGCCATCTCAGTGTGTCTTATGTGAGAAGAATGAGGAAATAATGGACCACATCTTATTAAACTGCAAATACACTAAAAAATGTTGGCAGTGGCTAAAAAATAGAATAGGATGGAAAGCAACCCTCTCTAACAAAATATTGAGTCTATTTCAGAGTTGGCCCAAGAAATATGGAAAGGACTTATACAAACATTTATGGGTGACAACACCATCATTGTTGATATGGGAAGTTTGGAAGGAACAAAACATGAGGACTTTTAAAGATACACATATGGTCATGGAACAAATCATAAATAAGATAAAGGTTGCAATAGTGGAGGTAGTTAATAGCAAAAATTTGAATGGTGATAAAGGGAAAATATTTAAAAACTGGGATGATAAGATTAGGAATAGACAGATAGGACTGAAAATTCCCCCCTTTATTGGGAACGATATAGAAGAATCAGACCAATAGAGGAAGGAGTGCAAGTGGGAAACACCACAGATGGGATGGGTCAAACTTAACTTTGATGGAGCCTCAAGAGGAAACCTTGGAGTGGCAGGGATAGGATGTTGCATTCGTGACTGGGAGGGAAATATTATTGCAAGTTTAGCGAGACCTATCAGATTAGAATCTAACAATTATGTTGAATTCGCAGCTCTATCGGAAGGGTTGTTACTATGCAAAAGGTTAAGATCAGATAAGTTGGCAATTGAAGGAGATTTTTTCATAGTTATTAATGCTATAAGAAGTTGGTTTACTCTTAATTGGAAATTAAATGGATTGGTACAAAGAGTGATGAAGATCTTAAGATTCTTCAAACATTATACAATTAACCATATTTATAGAGAAGGGAATAGGATGGCAGACAAATTGGCTAATCTAGGGACTGACGGAGAATGGATAGAATGCTTGGATAGAGAGAGTGGCGAGTTTGAGATGAAATAGATTAGAATTTTGGGTGACTTGGGAGAGTTAATTTGGATGATGTATTAGTGTACTATAGACACCTTGAGGGAGAGGATTCTCGGTAGTTAATATGGATGCTTTATAGTATTCTATATTATGTTACATTTTTCATAGAGTATCACTTCATGTGTATATATGCCTGATTCTATATACACTTATATATGGGTGTATATTTATATGTTAGCTTTTCACTTATATTGGATCTTATGCTAATTTTATTTCAAGGGTTCTTTCTTCTTGTCCTTTTATCTTATTTCCTTTTTGGTCTTTTACTTTTGTTTGTTTCTTCCCTATGGTTGTTTTCTTTAGTGGTACTTGACTGCAAAATGATATTAATTATATGGACATGTTTCTTATGTTAGATATTTTATGGTATATTTTCTCTGTATATACTTATGGATCACTTGGTATTTGTCTTTTGTTTTGTGCTTTTATGTTGGATCTTTGTCTTGTTTACTTTCTGTATTTGCTTCCTGATATTGTTTTTTGGGCATATGGATATGGTTATGGCTTCTCCGATTCTTCATCTTAGAATTTATTTCTTTTTGTTGCATTTAATTCGTATGTCTCCATTTTTCATTGAGGCTTACTATGAATATATGGGTTTGGTAGGACTCATTGTTATGTTTACTGTTTATATGGATACTCATGAGAATATTGTTGCTTACTGTCTTGATCAAGCAATCTTGAAATTAGCAATCTATGTTTTTTGATTTGAGAAGTTTGGTTTTTCTTCAAAATAATGGATCAGCTTTTGATATGTTAACCATTATTATGTGAAGACAGAGGAATGTATTTCTAAATTATATTCACATATCCAAACTCTACGGGATTTATTATATGTTTGATAATGATCTCTTTACTTCCTTTTTCTCGAGTGATCTTTTATCTTTGTCTGTAGCTTAGATGATATGATGATATGGCTCTACTTTGAGTTTCTTGATTAGTAGGTTTATGGATTAACCAGATATGTGGGGTTACGGTCCACTTGAATGGTTCATGATTTTATGGTGTTTACTATGATTATATGAGGAGAAATGGATGTTGTCTAGAAAAATGCCATAAGTAACTAAGGGGTATATCTAGTTAACTTCATATGAGATTTGATTTTCTTGTCAGGCTCTATCTTACTCACTCATATGATAGCTATAGTTATTTATTTCCTTCATATGGATGTATAGAGTATTTTTCTTTTAAAATTTGAAGGCATTATGGATCTAAGGTAGATATAGATATTGATTAGCAATATAGTATGCAACAAAATTGGTCTATGTTCAAGGAATTTGTTTGAACTGACATGGAATGATCTAACCACTTTGAGTACTAATGGGCTATATAGAAGATGGATAGTGTTATGTAAATGTATAGGGATGGACAGGTAAGAAGGATGCGAGGTGATCTTGAAGTAAATTGGAAGTATGAGATCCTTCTATATTCCAAGAAGAAGATATAAATCCTAAGGATGTCATGGCCTACCTCTGATACATTCAGAGGAATGTATAGTATTATTTAGTTGTATACAAAGTAAAGGAATTTGGTCAATTCCTTGTAATGTAACAGTAATACGTAAACATAAACTATTTGCATATTAGGAATTCTTGTCCTCCTTCATCCTCTGTATTTTGGACAGGATGTAAGTAATTTATAACTTTATTTGAATTTTGGGGCAAGGCCGGAAGGTTTTCTCCACCCAACTCTTTCATGTCGACACCACTAGTGAGTTGGGCTGTAATAGCTTAAACCTCTTATCGATAATTTTATTTTATTTTATTGAATTCATTTTTAATTAAATTAATTAAAGTAAAATCATCCTTTTAATATTTAATTTGTCTTGACAACTTTAAAATAATTAATTTAATTTATTTATTTTTCTAAAATTTTGGGACATTACATTTAGCTTGGGTGGAAGGTGTTGCACTTAAAAAAAGGATTGGTGTATTGTAGCCCATATGATGTAGTAGATGTAGTGACATGTATAGCATTATGGGATGTGTTGTTCAATGGTATGAAAGTGGACACTTGAGTGTATGATGATATACTTGCGTATCCCCTAGATCTTGTGTTGTAGTACTAGCTCCATGTTCAATGATAATAGACATGTTAAAATATTGTGGTAACTTCGCCCCATTTTGGGAAAGCGAGTAGAAATATCTATTAGGGTCCACGAATAATAACTCATTCACAATTGCAAGGACCTTAAGATATCAAGACAAATTATCTCTTTCCTCTTGGGTACAACCACTTTGAATGTCATCCAATGAAATCTCACTATTTTGAGTGGGCAAAATAGCCATCCCTCTAGGAGGTCGACATGAGATCATTAAAGTTTCAAAGTTCATCTTACTAGTGGGATTGAAATTGTGATCTAACGTAGGGTCCATTTGTCCTTTTTCTTTATAAGAATGAGTAAATGAAATATAGAAATGCAAAGATGGGACTATGCTGTGTTTTTGTGATTTTTGAATTTTTGGAAATTGACTGATAAGAACATGTAACTAAGATGAAAAATATTGAGACAAACTGACTATGATGACAACTAGGAATGAAATCTAATTCTTTGTGT
>MU225671.1:564801-575762 GCA_018584345.1 Thuja plicata
TCATACAATCATGGTTATATATATATATATATATATATATATATATATATAGAGAGAGAGAGAGAGAGAGAGAGAGAGAGAGAGACACACACACACACATTTACACATGTGTGTGTATATAAATATGTGTGTGTGTGTGGTTTACCAATTCATTTTTATTAGAATTTGAAATGAGGGAGAGGCGGGATTTTTTCTGGAGGCAACGGTCACCTGCAACTCGCGAGGAGGATTTTGGTGCATAGCCACGAGGAAGGACAGGTTTCAGAGCACATCAAGGGAGGATTTACAGTGGTGATGGCTACACTCGATGGCCTTTCAACCTCTGGAATACAAAAAATATGCAAGGTCGTTATCCCATGAAGGGATAAAAGGGGAAACTATCTATAAACACCCTGGTCATAGATTTTATGGGAATGGAAGGAGAGGGAAGAATGGGAATGGAGCCAGCAATCAGCCCCAAGTTTACACACAGATTGACAAAAACTTTGATTTCACAAATATTGAGCACAAATTTTACCAACCGAAGCAACCTCTAGAAATGGATCAACGGGCTGTACCACTCCAACAAACTAGCAAACTAATGGAGAACATCAGATATGAGGTTATGTCCACACTCACAATTTAAAACCCTCTATGGTTTGATGCGGTGGGATCCTTCAAAGAAAGGGCTTTCTTCTTCAAATGGACGGGACCGTGGCCATCGATGTCCCTCATCTGTGAATGGTGTAGCCAGGTATGGAGTAAGGAATTAAAACTAAAAACCCTTACAAATGGTTTTTATATGGGCATAGTGTTTGTTAAAGAGGAAAAAAATTGGATCTTAAAGAATGGACCCTATTTAATCCAAGGAAAAGGAATCTACATAAAGGACTGGATAGAAAATTTTAACCCTATGAAAGAAAAACTGATGGAATATCCGGTATGGTTGAACCTATATAACCTCCCAATGGAATATTGGGATGATGTCACGTTGGAGAAAATAGGAAATAACATTGGCACCTTCGTCTCTGCAATGGAGGTTATAAGTAAAAAAGATTCTTCTATACACCCTAGAATCCTCATAAATCTTCAATGCAATAATCCGGTTCCAGATTTTATCATATTAGGAACCAAGCAGGGCACATAGAAGCAAATGATTGAAGTGTGGGAGGGTGAGGAGAATCCAACATCTCCCACAAAGAATATTTTGGATGCTCAAAAAAAAGGGAAAGGGCTGAAGGAGGATTCTCTGCTGGACCAAATTGAATTAGAGAACTTAATAACTTAGAAAGGAACAACAGATTTAATAGAAAATCAAATAAGAAATCTAGATAGAGGATAGTTCAATACTCCACCATGGAAAAAGGACTATAATGTGGCAAGAGAAGAGGTCATTAGGGGAAATATAAGCAACATTCATGGGGAAGAGGATAAAATCTCCACACAAAGGGCTTTGGAAACACCCCTTTCTCTGATAAGAAAGGAAAAATGTTTGGAAAGAACTCCAAATGATTAACACCATAGGCACACTAACCCAGAGCCAACGACTTCTCTTCATAAGGAGTAGGAAAGGGTAACAGATCATATGCCCCAGATGGTTATGGAAACAGTTTCCTTTCAAGGCCATGAGGACCCCATAAATATAATGGAGGGAAATAGGCCAGCAACACTTTTTCCACAATCACAGGAGGTAGGAACCCTCCAAAGGCAGCCATAGGATATGTATGAAGGCGCAGATGATAATCTACATTTCAAAGATGTAGAAATTTCCCCAATTAGAAACCTAAACAACTCCTTTGACAGTTCTAGAGATAATGGGGAAGGCTCAGATGATTGGGATTCTGACTATGCCACAAATGAAGAAGGAGGAGGCTTAAATGACCTAGGCCTTTTTGAAACTCAAGGAATATGTGAAGAAAGAATAGTGGAGCAAACCCCATCCCAACTTCTGAAACCATGGATTGGAGAGAAGAAACAGAGAGAACGCAAGTCCAACAAGGCAAAGTTAGCTATTGCCGGCAGTGCTTCAAATCAAGCTAAAATTACAAGATCGAGAAAAGGCTATGCCTTTTCCGGGGAATTATGAAACTCTTATCTTGGAATGTTAGGGGCTGCAATGCCTCTAAAAAATTGTATTTGATCAAAAGATGTTTTGATCAAATGAAACCAGACCTGATCCTGCTTCAGGAAACAAAGATTAAGCAGGAGGATCTTGATTTTTTTGTTAAAAAATTTGTCAGATGGAAATGTGCTATGGTGGAAGCTCAAGGTGCTTCAGGAGGCTTGGGATGTCTTTGGAATGAAGCAACAATTGCTGTCACCATTCGATAATCTAAACAAAATTGGCAATGGTTGATGGTTCACTCTAGACAATTGAAATGCAGTATCCCAGTTTTCAATATATATGGCCCAAACAATAGATGGCAGAAAAGGAGGCTTTGGGAAAGCTTGAAAACAATTTTAAATGGACTGCAGGAGGAGATGGTCATCCTAGGAGGTGACTTTAATGCCATCTTAAAACCAGAAGATAAAAAAGGAGGGAGGGGCTAGAGTAATGACAGCCAAAGGGACTTTAGCAACTTTGTTAATGACAATGGACTAATTGAGATGACCTTTAAAAAGGGGGATTTCACTTGGACTAGTAGAAGGGAAGGCTTTTTGAACATCTCAGAAAAGCTGGATAGATTCTTTTTGGTAGGGAACTGGGCAGAATCCTCATGGACATGTGAAGCTAAAATCCTTCCCTTTTCAGGCTCCGATCATTTCCCCATTTGCTTGAGGATACAAGATAGAAACTCCTGATAGGTGCCCCTTCAAGTTTGAGTTAATGTGGTTCCAAGCTGAAGGATTTGATGAAATGATTGCAACATGGTGGAGACAAGCACCTTGAAGAACATGTAATAAGGCCTTTCTCTTTTTCAATAAATTATAGTTCATTAAGGAGAAATTAAAAATTTGGAATAAAGACACCTTTAGGAACATTTTTGTAGAAATACATAGGGTAGAAGAGGAACTTAACAAGCTAAGTTTAAAAGTGATTGAAAAGGACATGCATGATGAGGAATTTCAAGAAGAGATCCGCCTACAAAAGGAGTTAGAAGGCTGGTTAAGAAAGGAGGAAATATTCTGGAAACAAAAATCCAGGGAGCCTTGGCTCAAAGATGGTGATAAAAATACAAAATTCTTCCATAACTCTGTCAAGATTCAAAGAGACAGGAACAATATCTATAGCATACAAAATGGCAATGGGTAAATTGTAGATGACATGGAAAGCATTAATAAGGAGGCAGTGGCTTTCTTTTCAAAAAAAAAACTTCACAATGAAAGAAATGTGCAATTAATTGAGGAGGCCCTGACTGTTATACCCAATGTAATTTAAGAAGACCTAAATGAAATGTTGATAGGCCCAACTACAAAGGAGGAGGTTAAACATGCCTTATTTGGTCTGGGGGGGACAAAAGCCCCGGGGCCAGATGGCTTCTCAACTATTTTTTTCAGAAATTATGGCATATTTTAGGGAATGACTTATGGGAAATTGTGGAGGAATCAAGACAAGGAGGTTTTATCCTGAAGGATTTCTACACTACCTTTTTGGCTCTTATCCCTAAGAGGGATGAAAAAATCACTTTTTATGACTTTAGGCCCATTGCTCTCTACAATACTACTCATAAAGTTATTTCTAAGGTAATAGCTAACCATCTGAAGCTTGTTTTAGACAAAATAATATCAGAAGACCAAATTAGATTTTCACCTGGGCGTTCCATCTTTGAAGGGATTATTATTGCACATGAGGCTGTTCACTCAATTAGAGCTGCCAAAGCTCAAAAAATGATGGTTAAATTGGATATAAAAAGAGCTTATGATGAAGTCGACAGAACTTTTCTAATGAAAGTGTTAAAGGGTTTTGGTTTCTCTGAGAAATGGATGCAATGGGTCAATGGATGCATAGATAACCCAATGATCTTTGTTTTGGTAAGTGGCAGCCCACAGGGATTCTTCTCTCAAGAGAAAGAGATTAGACAAGGGGACCCTCTGTCCCCCTTTTTGTTTATTATTTTGGTAGAAGTACTAGGCAGGTTGATTATGTAAAGGAAAATCATTGGTAAATGGAAAGGCATTAAAATTACAGAGGGGGTGGAAGCATTGATACACTTACAATTTGTCAATGATACTTTTCTAGGGGGAGATGCTACTGAACATGAAGCAAGGGTTATGAAAGAAACTTTAGACATGTATGGGGAAGTGTCTGGACAACACATCAACTGGAAAAAATCAGAGATTTTTTTCTTCAATACATCGCAACACACACAAGGAAAAAATTGCATAATAATGGGAATGAAGAAAGGACAAATGCCTAGCAGATATCTTGGCATCCCCTTTTTTGGAGGACAAAATAAAGCTGATTTGTGGAAAGATTTAACATAAAAGTGCCTTAATAAAATGGATGGATGGAAAGGTAAATGGCTTTCATCGGCTGGAAGAATACTAATGTTACAAACTGTAATATCGACCATACCGGTTTACTCCTTGATGTGTTTAGAGATCCCAAAAAAAGTGATCAAAGTCATAGAATAGAAAATGTGAAAATTCTTTTGGAATGGTGCAAATGAGGAGGAGAAGATCCCACTTTTGGCTTGGGAAAAAATATGCAAGCCCAAAGCAAAGGGAGGAGCAAGCATTAGAAATAGGCATCAGATGAATAAAGATTTAGGAGCAAAATTGATATGGAGCATGTATGCCCATCCAAATCAATACTAGGCTAGGATCCTACAAGGTCAATACTTAGACTCTAGAGAGAATGACAGAATATTAACAATCAGGGACCCCCCTAAAGGATCAGCATTTTGGAACATTATGTTATCATGCAGATCGATCACCACAAATCATTTAACTTGGCAAATCTGAAATGGAGCAAGAGAAAACTTTTGGATGGACTCCTGGGATGGCCAAAAAGCAATAGTGGAAGAGGAAACTTGTCAGGATTTGAAAGCTTACTTTGTGGAGAAATGGGGGGAGAAAGTTAGAGATTATGTAATTCAAACAGAAGACTAGACAGGGAAATTCTGGGATTGGAAGGATGTAAATCTAGAGAATTTTAACAACCCAGCAAAAATAGAGGATGCAATTAATATTTGAAAAATGGAAGGTGAAGATGATTACAAAATAGGATAGGCTTATATGTTGTGGCTCTATATCGGGAAACTATTCAGTGAAACTAGGATACAACTTCACTGAAAGAATGGAAGACTTAAAGTTTGAGTCTCGAGACTTATGCTGGCATTAGGATGTGTTACCGAAGGTGGGGACATTTGCATGGCTAGCCATTAAGGGGAGGATTTTAATAGAAGAAAGAAGGAAAAGAATGGGCATGGCAGGACCAACACGATGTGTGTTATGTAAGAAATATGAAGAAATAGTGGATCATCTTTTAGTGCAGTGCAAGTTTACTAAAAATTATTGGGATCATGTGCAAACGAAAATGGGTTGGGAGGGACCTAGAGAGTGCACTGTGAGAGAATTTTTTGATGGTTGGCGAAGACCCCTAAATATTTCAACTTTATCTAGCATTGCTCTAATTACTCCTTCCTTAATTATATGGGAAATTTGGAAGGAGATAAACTGAAGAGTCTTCAGAAGTGAAGCGGAACCCATAAGAAGATGCCTCTGTAGGATTGATCATGCTATAAAAGAAGTGATGGGTCCTGCTGCCTCAAGAAAGAAAGCCCTCTGCATTCCCTTCACACAACAAGATGGTGTAATTCAAAACAGATGGCCAGGAATCAAATTTAAATCACCCTCCGGGGCTTTGGTAGTAAGGAAAAACAAGAAAAACAAGGAGATTATTGTGTGGAAAACACCAAAAGAGGGATGGTGTAAAATAAATTTTGACGGGGCAGCACTAAACAATCCAGGAAGATCAGGGGCAAGAATTATTATAAGGGATGTAAAAGGGGAGACATTGTCTTATGGAGCAATGAGATTGAAGGATGGAACAAATAATGAAGCTGAGTGCAGGGCAGGAATGTTGGTAGTTAAACTAGCAAAGCAAACAAGAGTGCAAAAGTAACATTTGGAGGGGGACTCTTTACTTATCATCTAGGCTATAAGCAATCTGCCTATTAATGCTTGGCACCTCCAAAACTATATTGACACTATCAGAGAAGATCTACAATGTTTTGAAGATTATAAAGTATCCCATATCAAACAGGAGGGAAATAAGGAAGCTGGCATCCTGTCTAAATGGGCAGCATCTATGGAAAAGGTGGAAAATTTAATTTTCGAAAATCTTAGTGCAAAGGACAATGGGATATCATCACCGTTGAGTCACCTTTTCTAAAAAAAATTAAATTAGGATCAAGTGGAAAGCATTTTAGGAATGATTATTATATAAGGTGGATTGGGAATTGTATTTGTCCGATCATCATCTAATATGGGTGATGAAATGCATTAATGATTGGGATTAAATGGCGGCATGAAGTGCAAATGGTTAAGGTAAAATTGTGTGAAAAGACTGAAGGTTTGGAGAAGGGACAACGCGATGGGACGGGAATTAAAGAGAAAAGCACACCACTTGTTTATTTAAATAGACCTTCTAATCTCTTTTTCATATCCTTTATCTCCTTTTTCTCTGTGTAATCAATTTGTGTAGGTGCAGCGACTAGAGGGATGGAGTTGAATTTCACCTTCTAGACTAAGAAGCAACAAAAGGGTCTTTATGGCCCAGTAGAAGACTTAAGATTGAAGAAAATGCTGCTCTGCCCCATGAAGAATGTGATAGAAGCAATGCAAAACACTCTGGGGCCACTTTTCAACAATGAAAATAGACGATGGAAATTGCAGCTGGACATAGCTGCAATGACAATGGCGCGGGGTTTGGAAATTGGCGAACACGAAAATCATGTGAAGTGGGTAATGGAATCTTTGTTTGAGAGGGCTTTGCTAAAAGGGATGGAATCTCTACTAGAATGGGCACACCCGAGGTGGGCCTTTGATTATAGTGAAACATATGCAGATGAGGAGATGGGTTCTGAGGTGGGAATCATCCCTTTTCTCAACTGGTTGAAAGGAGTGGACATAGAGGATTACATTTTGGAGCTGAAGACAGCTTGGAGACAGTTGAGGGTGGCCATTCATGAGGCTCATATTGAAAGGCCAAAAAAAAAGGACCTAATCTTACCCATGGTAATTCCGAGGAGATGCAGGACTGCCCAAGCGGGCAAGGATTATAAAGAAATGATGAGGAAAATCCCAATGTTTTTTGAAAAGTAAAATGGAATGAAATTTTTTGAGTAATGCTGGGAATTTGAACCTGGGGAATGCACAATGATGCAATGAAAAGGTAGGGAAATTAAGGCCTCTTTTTTGAAACTCCTTAATGATAAAGTGCAGAGATGGAGAAGAAAGTAGAGCTGGAGGAACCGACGAAGGATATGGTTTGCTACTCGATGTTTTTGCCTTTGTGTAAAAGAGGAATTTTGTAATCTTTACAAAGTCTTTTATGTAATGGGGTTGGGTAGTTTATTGGGCTTTCAAGTCATTATCTTGATGGGATAGGATGAAGTGCTGATGAATTTTATGATAGAAGGAATGAATGAGTCTGTAGATGACTCCATGTAAAGAAGTTTGTAACTCGTTTCTAAAAATCAATAAAATATAACCTATTATCGATCAAATATATATATATATATATATATAAGAGCACATATGAGCATACAAATACATTACACTAGGATTGATCTTATATCTACAAAATCACTCATAGTTACACAAAATGTTTATCTTGAGATCACATTTGATACTTAGGTGGGCAACTAAGTTTACCCACATGCATAAGTATTGCCAAAATGAATTCAAGCATAAGTCATCACAAAATCCATGGGTTTTGTTTTATAATTGAATCAATCAAAGGACACTCGAAGTGATTTCCACAAAATTTTCCCTATATATATATATATATATATCAATGCATCATTATCTAACAACTCTCGTCATTATTGTAAAATGAATTTCAACACACTTCAACATTTAGAGTATGAATGATTGGATCTACTCGTTGATTTGAAAATATACAAAATCCAAGAACTATTAAAAACCTATGGTTTTTCCAATATTATCTAAGATATCTAATTGTAAGACACTTCACAATTCAAGGTAGTTTTATGGAGCACTAATTTGATAGATATGAAACATGAGCTCTAAGCTTCATTTTCATTTTAGTAAGATCCAATTCAAGCACCAAAGTTCTTTTGGATTTAAACCCTCCACTCCCACCCACCCTTTTTTAATTACTTATCTTCCATAGTCATCAATCATGTCCAATGTTAATATCGAATTCCTAAGCCACAAAATTCAATTAAGATTGTTCACCCATATCCACTTACCACAAGGCTTTCCAACTCATAAGAAATTATAGTTTAAGAATTAAGCTTGAATGATTATCTCCTTGTTAATGAGTCATCTTGGTTACTAGGTGTTGTTATTACAAGGATAACTCCCTCTCTATCCTTGATAAATGCATACTTTATTTCCTAGCCATTACTAATTTATTTCAAGGATATTTATCCTCTATGTTATTGGATTTAAGAATATTGTGTGTGTGTGTGTGTGTGTGTGTGTGTGTTTTCAACTAATATTTCCTCAATGATTTTGATAGGGATTCATTGTTGAGGATCATATAATGACCAAGATGGTAATCAACCAAAATTTTTTGCTTTCATATCTAATATTATAATGATAGAATGTCCAAATATCCACTTTACTCCCAATATATGGCCAAATCATTTAATAATCGTTAAAAATGAAATAAGATACTACTCCTTTTCAAATATTTTATATTCATGTTGATCTAGTATATGACTCAATATTATAAATTAATAAGATTTATAGGAAAATAAAGGGAATTTACATCTAGAAGAATAAACATACAATTTTCATTATATGAATTCATAATAACTCTAACAATATTTTAGTAATAAATCTACAATCTAAAAGCGACAATTGGGCATGTACGTGCAAATATGTATGAATAGTGTCTAGTCAAAGATTGCCCTCAATGTTCTTTAATCCGTATAATGATATGCGTTTGGGTAGGGCTATCAAACTCCTTTTATTTATTCACAAAAAATATGGTATTGGGTGAATGGTTTATTTTTTTCCCCCAATATATGATCAGGATCCATCAACTAATCTTCATCCAAAATTTGGAGACACCTAGACAAACCAGAGCTGAATTACAAGGTGAGTTTTCCCTAAACAATCTCAAAGTTTGATAATAAACATAACACTACAATATGAGGGAATACATTAAAAGGAATGAGTATTTTAGTGGCATACCTGACATGCCTTCAATTGCCCAACCAATGGTAATTACAAAAAAAGGCATTCAAAACTTTCGTCTAGAGTTTGTACCCACGTCCTCTTTCTTTGAACACAAGAAACCTCCCATATTTAAGCACAAACCATTTGCACCTCGATGGATTTGTAATATCAAATTTCAAGTTTGTGAATACTTATTCTTTTGACCAATCAACATATGCAAATTGGACCCATAAGATTTCATGCTAATATTTATGAACTTCCCCATTTTAACTTCAAAACCATTATCTATAAGGAATTCATGTTGACAAATAATGGGTGATTCCTTAATACTGCCTATTGTACATTTTTGAGCCAGCCACACAGTCCTCAGATGGAACCATTTACCTTGTTAAGGGGTGCAATGATATTCAAGGTAGTTGTTCAATTCAAGGTAACTATATATCACACAAAGAATATACAACTATTATACAAAGCATATCTAACTCTCGATGTAATCATTGTACCTTGTTGGTGCAAGTGCTAGTATTAATGAATAACAAAGTTCATTGGGAACACACAAAAATTAACAAAAAAATGAAGAAAGAATGACTTTAAGAGCAAAGCGGGGTTGGTAGAGAAAGTGGATCTCACAAAAGGAAGCATTCAGATCTAGGTTCCTCTAAATTCTCTTTTACCCAGTACCTCTATTTGGAATATCATTTCAGATTTATAATCTGCACTCAATAAATTTTTCCTTTTATTTAACATGCATAGTTTTGATTAAGGAGTTTTATAGTTGATTTGCAAATACAAAAAATAATATGTGTATGCATGCTTTACGAATTTGGTCGCCCTGTTTAAAGCCTTTCATGTTTACTAGTCAATTCCTTTGATTTTTATGCTTAATTTTGATTGTTGTAGTTTGGTAGCTTTAAAAAGGGACTTGATCCAATTCAATCTATGAAAAAGGATTTTCGTATTTAAAATAACACAACAAAATTATACTTATCCCTAGTAAATAAATTCAACAAACCAATAAAATAATCAGTATTTGTATCAACTTTGATTTGAGTTGCTAAAAAAATTAGATCATATCATTAGAGCTCACAAGTTTTTAACTTGATAGAAAGTGTTAGAATAACTAAGAGGGGGGGGGGGGGGGAATTAGTGGNCTAAGAGGGGGGGGGGGGGTGAATTAGTGGCCTAAAAAATATTCCAATAAATTAACCCAAAAACTTATTACCACAATTATAAGCCTCTAGTTATCTTCAGTCCTACAAGATGAATGCCTTGAACTAATCTCAACAAATAAATACTGCTCAGAGTTCACTGTTAAACCTTATTCTTACTGTTTATCGATTAGCAGTCTTTCATTTACCGAAATGCAATAAATTGCTTAGTGTATACCGATCAATCCAGATTAGTTATGTGTAATGCAAAACACTAAAGTAATGACTCATAAACACATTGACACATGTATTTTTAACATGGAAACCCTATTAAGGGAAAACCACTTTGGACCAGTAACCCAAAATTTTCACTCTTTTGAAAGTGAGCCTGGTGAAGAGCCAACCCTGTTAAAGGTTACAAACACACTGTTAGGTGTGACCTTGTTAGAGGATTTAAATAGAATAGTTTGTCACTTGATATCTGGCATCTCTATGCTACCTTTTATGACCAAACCC
>MU225672.1:0-12297 GCA_018584345.1 Thuja plicata
AGTCATTTTTTGTCTTTTGCTTGCTTTTATATCTCTTTTTGGAGAGGAGTTTTTCCCACTGGGTTTTCTCCTTTGTCTCTGGTTTACAGAGATTTCCTTGTATTGGGTACCTAATCAGGCCTTGTTGTTGGGACCCATTTCCTACTTTCATAGTTGTGCTAGGTAAGCTTACCTCCTGAGCTTCGCTTAAGGGGGGGTGTTAGAGTAATTATATTTTACACTTATTAATTAAATCACTTCAGTTTAATTAATTAAGTTATTTATTACTCTGTTTTATTAAGCTATCTCTTAGGTGCATTATAATTAATATCTTTATTAATTATAATGTGCAACCTAGCTTTTTTAGGATTTAGGGTTTTGTTCACCTTCATAGGTTGAACCTTGTAAATATTTTTTTCAATCAACTCGGATCATAATTTTGCTCTCATTTTTGAGTAACTTCTGAGTTCTGCCTTTTGCTTCTTTTTGCTTCTCTCCTATAACAGGTTATTTGCATGCAGGTATTCTTGGCATTCTGTGGATTTGTATCTCTCAAATCCTACAACACCGAGCTCCACCTAGTCGGTGAGAGGTATGTAGGAACTGCATGCTTATAATGAATCCTACTTCAGTTCCTAGAAATAGAGTTGAGATCCATATCAACATATTTAGATGCAATCAGTTATAAAGTTAAAAGGGACTCGGTAAGCACATTTAATGCACATTAATAGAGCCGTTAGAAACCCTAATCAAGGAAAAAGTATAAATATTTCATGTTGCAAATCATTTGAACCTACCGTCTACAGAAGAATTTCAAGCACATTTGCAAAGTGACTATCCCGAGTGAATTTAAAGTGTCTAATAGGTATTTTGAGAATCTTTGCAAGAGTTTTAGAAACATTTGAGATATTTCTGAGCTGTGTTTTGCAAATTCATGGTTTTTCAAAGCATTCCCTAGTTTGTGTAAGTCGAAGCATTTGCGAATAGTCATGGCACCAAAGATACAGACACCTACAGTTGTTAAGGAGGTAGAACCAGTTAATCTAAAGTATAAATTACCACCATCCATAGCCGTCGAGACAAATATGATGGGATCCCTATCTTTGATACCATGGAGAGTCACTTTTATCGAAGATGTATGCATGTTTATACATCGCAAGATTGAGGATTTATGTGAAGCTGAAATTGATACATCATTCAACAAGTTATGTGAGAATGGGAAAGTGAAGGATGAGCATATTCACCTAGAAGCAAAAGGTTTGACACACATCATTCACTTACCGAGGGTTTTTAAGAAAGAATGGATAAGGATGGTACTCAGCCAAGTACATGACCAATTCATGTGGTTAGATGAACCTGTGAAGATCACTAAGGACATATTACATATCATTACTAGATTCCCCATCGGAGACAAGCCAAAAGCTACAAAGAAAATTGATAAGGGTAAGCTTACCAAGCTTACTAAAGCACAATGGCATGGAAGAGGGATGAGAATATCCATAGTTACAGACCCCGAGTTGTGGTATGATTGCAATATCTTATCATACTGAGTATTCCAATCATCTCGAGTGGATAGTGTACCATGCAGAGTAGTGGATTTGGCATACATGTTAGTAAAGAAAGGACTGAAGTTGGATGTATGTGAAATCTTGCTGAAACAAATATAAGACAATATGAACACAATCAAGAAAGCAATGACTAATACATTAAAGTTTGGTTCATTATTGGTATGTATATTCTTCTATTTTCAAAATTCATTTCCCTCCATTAGAGATGTAGTTTGGATCCCTGGCAGACTGATTCTTTATCAGATAAATGAGTACATATAGAGTTTAGGAGACAATTTTGATGCTATCATGACTGAATATTTTATAAATTTCCAAGAAAGAATGCATAAGAGGTATAGGATTCCACCTCAACTAGTTGCAAAGTAGCAAGATAATATATGTTTTGAGGTTGACACTAACACTTGCATAATCAAGGTTGTTGAACCCAGAACCAAAACAAATGACGGATTATGAACTAGACATTTACATTGGATCACAAAATATTGGAGCACTACTTTATAAACCTATTGATCCCAAAGCTATGAGGTATGGCACCTATGAAGAGGTGAAAGTGAGAAAAAAAGCAGAACATAGTGATACCCAAGGCAATCAAGAAGGCAGGAAAGATGATTGACAATCTATCTAAGACATTGAAAGTGGGTGAGATAAGTGTTGAGGAAACAAATAATGAGAAATCTATTGTTGTTGCTAAGAAACAACTCGCACTTGTAGCTTCACCGAGCACGAGAGGCACTAGAAGATACACCATATCTTCAATCAAACCAAAGGAAAATTTAATTGCTGACATTTTTAAACCAAAAGGCAAGACATATAGAATAAACTAATGGAGAACCTACTGCATAATATTTCTATAGCGAAGGTAACTCTTTCCAAGTTATGTTCCATAGTTGAAGAGAGTTTGTAGTCCAAAACTTCATTATTTAAGAAAGTATGCATTCTTTCTACATTTACTAGGGATATTAAGAAGAAAGAGGTAGAAACCAAGAAAGAGCTGACTGAACAACTTGCTAAGATAACTACCGAGCCTGGAGAATTCCAGACACTATACTCAAAGATACAGGAACTCATGGGAGTTCAACTCTCATTGAGATAGGAAGAGGACAAGCTGAGACTAGAATTGCTTGAGCTATAAGCACTATTCATTCCCCACATGAAATCAATGCAAACACACCTGAAGAAAGGCAAGAAACTATAAAATTCTCCAAAGATTAGCACCCCAGGTACTATAGTTGACTTATCGACAGATATAACTGAGCATATAGTGATATTACAGAATCTCTGAGACACTTGGGAGATTGTACTAGCTATATTACAATAGAGGTACAAACACATTTATGATATTTAAGTTTTTGTTGAGACTTTTTGTCAAAAAAGGGGAAATATATATATAGTCTAAAATAATAATAAAAAAGAAAATAGAGTCAACAAAAAATTAAAAAGAAGTATATATGTGAAAATGAGAAATAGAAGAGAAGCATATACAGAGTAACATCCAAGGGGGAGTTACTAAAGTCTTTGATGACTTTGAAATTTTTGTCAAAATTCTCAACTAATGTGAAAGGGGGAGATTGTTATCTCTATAGATTATTTTGTTGTTGTTAGTTTAGACAAAGTCATAAGAATCAGAAGACTCGATCAGTGAAAGGCATAAAAGAAAATATATGAGCAATTGGTAAAGTACACCGAGAAAGGAAGAGAATTTGGTAAAGCACAGACACTACACCGAGAGCACAGGCAGTACACCGAGTTGACAGTTACTGAGTACTAAAGAACAAGTTAACCGAGTCAAGATAAGTTACTCTACCAAGTTACTTAATGGATTATAAAGCAATAAGGATGCATTTAATACATTGATACTGTATTAATTGTGATCATACAATGCATGATGATGAGTTTGTTACATGATCAATGAACAAAATAATTGAAAGAGAAGATCTGAGAAGAAGATTAAGTGGTTAATCAAAGATTACTATTTCCAAGAAAAACATCAAGTATCGAGGTAAAAGTGACACTCTCATCGAGTGGAAAAGTAGATCTAATGTTCAAAATAATTTATCAGTGACCTAACAAATAATATTATGATGCATTAGATCTTATACTTAAAGGATGATTTACAGAGAAGAAGAAAGAGATAGAGACAAAAAAGGATAAAGTGTTGATAGAGAACAGAGAAAGTTGTTATTGAAGAACATAAATCAGAGCATAAAGCACCAAGCTGATATCTTGCTAAATCAGAGAAATACATAGTAGTGTTTCAGATTGAATTGAGGTAACACAAGTATTTTGGAGCACATAGAGTCTGATTAGCATATGTATTTGATGCAATTTTAATAGATAATTTTGGTTGTTGATACTATTGTATTAAGAGATAGAAATCCCAATACTGGATAGATCTTAACCAATCTGATTTATGTAAAATATTTAATAGGGTACATCTCTAAGAATAGATATTGTAAAATCCTCTAACCAAGTAGAATTAACAAGTCTTTGTATACTCTTAACTGGGTAAGCTATCAAAATGGCTAAACTATGTAAGCTCTAACTGAGCACCCTTTATACTGCAGCTAGTGAAGGTTGTGGGTGTCATCCCTAGCTTAATTTCGTCCTCTAAACAAGGATTTATGCATAAGAAAAATCATGGAGTTATGAGTTCATTTACTTGAATGTTTTTATTTTATTTTTTATGTTTTTATTTCAAGTTACTGAATTCGGTAGACAACGGTATCAATATATAGTTTAAGTTATAAAAGTTTTATTAGTATTGATTCAATCTCCCCTCCCGGCCCCAACTTTCCATAAGTCATTCCAACATCTTTAACCTCTATTACTCAAGAAACGTATCTTACCTATATCCAAATCATGAACCACTTGAGTTGAGGATACATATGCGCATCCAAAGCTCACTACTAGGCTAGCAACAAACAACTCTTCAGCACCGATCCATACTAATCCAAAAATTGAAACTTTGTCTCTTCCTGAACAACCAAAATACCAGTGTTTGATAAATCAGTCATAAATCTCTCAAGTCATCATACTAATATCTTTGAACTGTCATGCATCAGCTACAGACATCTCTGAACATAACTATATGATCACAACTGTAGATCTTCTGTGTAGTATCCATACCAAGAAATTCAACCTCACTGAATATACCAAAAACATTGTCTTCAATAGTAGAAGTATGTTGACATCAATAAAAAAAATTAATGCCAGCATACATGCATAATTTGAAAAAAATATCATCAATATACCCCTTTGGCATTGATGGCAACATATGATGTAAAAAATTCAATTAATGCACAAAGAAACAATGCCAACAACAATATCAGCAATATCTACAATATGACATCTATGCTTTACAATCTCTCCCTCATAATCTCATATAGAATATCTCTCCTCAAAGCACAATTATTTTTCACATGAATATCTCTCCCACTTTGAGATCAATTATAAAGGCACATGCATGCACTAAGTCATAGAGGCCAAAAATTTGAACAACACAACTCATGAAATAATTACAACACACTACTCCCGCTAAGGAGAAACCACCAAAACTCAATCTAAAAGATTGATAGCTCTGTAAACACACTATAATTATGCATTTCAATGCATCTCTAGCTCTAATCAGGAGGGGAAATCACCCCAAGCCTACCTCATAGATACTCAAATGTATCCTTTGGCAAGGGCTTCATGAATATATTTTCAATCTTCTCTTTAGTAGATACATACTCCAATCTGACTTATTTCTCACTAACTCTATCTATCAAGAAATGATATTTGATAGAAATATGCTTTGTCTTTGAATGCAACATAGGGTTATTTTAAATATTGATAGAACTTGAATTGTCACAGTATATAGCAATAGGCTCATCAATAGTAACTCTTATATCTTTCAACATTTGTTTTATCCATGCCACTTGTGTACAATTAAAAACAACAACATACTCATCTTCAATAGTAGATTGTGATATACAATTTCTTTCTTACTTGCCCATGAAACTAATCTCTTACCCAAAAAGAAAGCTCTACAACTAGTGTTCTTCTTGTCATCCACAAAACCTTCCCAATCAACACCATTATATGCAATCAATGTGAAATCATCATATTTATCATACCATAATCCATAATCATTTGTTCCCTTCAAGTATCTGAATATCCTCTTAGCAGCAGCAACATGTGATTCTTTCAATTCTGATTGAAATCTAGCAACAATATAAACAACATTCATAATGTCTAGTCTAGTTTGTGTCAAATATAATAGTCCACTGATCATTGATCTGTATCTAGTATGATTTTCATTAGGTGTATCACTAATATTTGTCAATTCACAACCAGTAAGCATAGGAGTTCCAACAGGTTTTGAATCATCCATACCAAATTTATTTAATAATTCTTTCACATACTTAGACTGAGAAATGAAAATACCTTTAGTTGTTTGAGTAATTTTCAGTCCAAGAAATGATTTCATCTCACCAATCATAAACATCTCAAATTCCTTTTGCATCTCATAAAACAATTCCTTACTTAAAGCTTGTCATTTCCACCAAAAATTATATCATCCAAAAAGACTTCAAAACTCAAAATATTATCATCAATAATTTTGAAGTTCAAATTATTGTTAACAGTACTTTTACTAAAACTAATATTCAATAAATACTTGTCGAACCTCGCATACCAGGCTCTAGGAGCTTTCTTTAGTCTATATAAATATTTATTCAATCATAAAACCGTGTCATCTTTATTAGTCAAGGAAAATCCATCTGGTTTCTGAATGTAGATTTCTTCTTCCAACTCTCCATAAACATCCATCTGATATACTCAAAATTTGCATAAGTAGCATATGCAAGAAACATTCTAATAGCTTCAATTCTAGCAATAGGAGAAAAATTCTCCTCAAAATCAATAACTTCCATTTGATTATATCCCTTACAAATGAGTCTGGATTTGTTCTGAATCACTTCACCATCCTCATTCAATTTGTTATTAAATACCCACTTTGTACCAATCACATTCTTTTCCACAAGTCTAGAAACAAGAATCTATGTCTTATTCTTCTCAATTTGTTCCATGTCTTCTTACATTTCTTTGAACCAACTTTCATCTTTGCATGCTTCATCAACATATTTAGGATCAATCTTAGAAATCAAATGAATTTCATTTCTAGCAATTCTTCCTCTAGTTTGAATACCTTTTTTATCACCAATAATCTGATTCTCTGAATATTTAGCTTTACATACCTCAAAGTTTTCATATTTGCATTTGTAGCTAACTCTTTTATTTGCAACACTTCCTCATCTCAAAATTTTCCATTTTTTTCTACCGATCCATTCTGATCCAGATTCTAATTATGGTTTTTAACTTGCATAATTTGACTTCCTTCTTTTTCATCTGATTCATAACTGCAAGATCTAATTGGTTTCTTAAAAAGTTCATCCACTTTCACAATAGCACTTTCAATTATCTTCCTCAATCTATGATTATAAAAATTTTAGGCTTTTCTCTTTGTAGAATAACCAAGAAATATTTCCTCATCACTTCTAGGATCAAACTTGCATAAATCTTCATCTCTCTTAATGTAACATTTGCTTCCAAAGATTATGAAATAATTCAGAGTAAGAATATGACCATACCAGAGCTCATAAGGAGTCATACCAGTACCATGCTTGATCTAAATTTTTTGTTTAAGTGTAAAAACAATAGTGCTAAAAACTTATCTCCAATATATCTATGAAACATTTCCTTCAATAATCATTGTCCTTGCAGTGTCAATATTTGTTATGTTTCTTCTCTCTAAAATTCCATTTTGCTGTGGGGTCCTTAAAGTAGACATTTGTCTCTTTATTCCATGCTCTTCACAATAAGCATCAAATTCTCTATATGTAAACTCTCCACCTTTGTCAGTCAAAAATTTCATCTTCATACCTTTCTCAGTTTCAACCATAGCTCTAAAGATCTTGAATTTGTCAAATGCCTTAGAATTTTCTTTCAAAAATGTAATCCACATCATCCTTGAATAACCATCAATGAATATTATAAATTATCTATCTCCATAGTAACTTCTTTCTCTAGTAGGTCCACATCCAAGTCTAGCAATCCACTCAAAGAATAGGTCTTACTTTTGAAAGTAGATTTAGTTAGCTCACCCAATTGACATTCCTTACACATCACATTATCAGGCTTCAACAATATAGGTAAAATGTTAGAGTAATTTAGCAATTGCTCTTTAGTGCTTAAGTTTCACTTAGGTAGTTTCAGTTGTCTTAGGAAAGTTTCTATTTCCTAGCAGTTGCCCGTTTAGGGTTTCGACATCCTTTATAAGGATTGTCTTCTTTGTATTCTTTACTGAGATTGTATTATTTTCATCATTGTGTTAATAGAAGATAATTTCTTTCACAATGGGTTTGCAGTCTCTCTCATTTTGGCCGCCATAGCTTTCTGAATTACTTCTCTCTTCTGTCTTCTTCTTTCTTGTAGCAGTGTTTGCATGCAGGTTTCTTGGGAAGATTTGACGTTTGTCAAATCCTATATAAAATATGTTACAACATTTGTAGTTCTTATCTTCACAATGTTATCAAAGTTTACATGACAGAATCTCTTGTGCCACAACCAACTGTCATCAACCTTTGAAATCAAACATCTACTCTCTAAATTGTTAAAATCAAATACATTACCTCTTGTCTTTGTACATGATGCAATCTCAATTCTAGTGCTTCCTATGATTTTACACATTCCATTATTGAGTTTCAAGTGATATCCCTTGTCAAATAACTATCTAACACTCAAAAGATTATGCTTTAAACATTCAACATACAAAACATCACAGTATTACTCTTACCATCAATTGTAATTGAACCTCTTCCTTTGATCAAACAAGGAGCATTGCTACAAAATCTACCAACACCATGATAATAGTCTTCAAGCTTCACAAATTTCCTTTTGTCTATGGTCATGTGATGTGAAGATCCACTATCGATAACCTAGTCATCTCTCTTATCCACATGCAAAACCAATAATTTTTATTTAATAGGATTCTCATCTCTTATAGAAATGAACACAATCTCATCTTCTCTCTTCTCAAATTCATCATCAACATATGATTATTTGTTCTAAAATTTATGTCTAAACGTCTTATTCTTATACTTATTCTCTTTGTTAGGACATCTAGTAGCAATGTAACCAATCTTATTACATGTAAAATACTTCAAAGGAAACTTTCCTTCATACTTACCAGATCCCTTAGGTAGCTTCTTTGCAAATAGGGCTTCAAGCTCTTCAAGTTCTCTTTACTCATTCTCAATTTGTTCCCTTTCCTTAGCATATTTACCAATCTTAGATGAACTTTCACCGGGGTCATATCTTTTCTTATCCTTATAAATAGTAGCTTTAAATGCATATTCAACTTTAGTAAATTTATCTCCAAATTTACTCATTACAAAAGAAGATAACTTACCAACCAATGTATCTCTTTTCATAGTAGAAACCATTTTTATTTCTTCAATAGAAGCAACTTTATGATTGTAAGCAGGAGGAAACGATCTCAAAATTTTAGAAACAATCTCCTCTTCCTCTAATTTTCCACCTGCGCATATGATTCCACAAACAAGATCGATGATCTTATTCACATAAATAGTAATGTTCTCATCTTTTCTCATCCTTAATTCTTCATTTATTCCTCTTAGGATTTGTATCTTTGCTTGCCTCACAAACTCGTCGCCTTCATATAATTTCTCTAATTGTTTCCATACTTGATGTGTAGTCTCTAACCCTAGGAATTTTGTATACTTATAATCTGATAAGGCACTCTTCAAGGATTCATAATCTCTGATATTATTCTCATACTATTTCTTCTCATCAACATTCGTAGTGGCAAGAACAGAAGGAGGCTTTTAATTATTATTTTTAATAGTCCAATGTTCTTCTCCAAGATATCTCAAGTATGTAATCATATTTTTCTTCCATATAGTATAATTTGTTCCTTCAAATCTTAGACTATCCTTCTTAAAATTTGACATCTCAGATCCCCTCAAGTGGTAAAGATTCTCAAAGAGGACACTAGCTTTGATACCAATTATTATACCTTAAGAAGCACACACACAATTGAGAGGGGGGGAGGTTGAATAAATTATGCCACAATATAAATAAACTTTAATCTCAGATTTGAATCATAAACATGAAAGAAAGATCTCAACACAATAGCAACACATAACACCAAGATTGTTGATGTGGAAACCCTATTACGGGAAAAACCACAATGGGGTTGGAACCCACAAGATGAATGCACTCAATAATAAATATTGTACCATGTTAGGAGTATTACAAAAGTGGAATGCACATGCATTCAAGCACGCAACCTAGAGCACACTGCTTAAACAAAATTACAAGGCTCACTACCTTACAACACAATCTGAATAAAAATAAAGGACGACTTACAGTCTAAATACACAAACTAATTAATATCATTTGTTATGCTAGAATGGTTCCAATGAAGTACAAAAAATATATACCTCAATTGTAGATTCCACTCATATCTCTTATGTCAGGTATTCCACACTGTCTTTCACCTTCACACACTCTCTCTCTTCTTCACAATTAAAAATGATTATATATATATATATATATATATATATATTACATAAATTATCCCAACTAGGTTGACCAGGGACCTAATTTCCAACAAATAAATAAATTACAATTCAACCCTCAATGCGATCCATTGAATGTTGGCTAGGATATTGCAATGATCCATATCAACCACCTTGAACATGCTCAAATCCACCAATCACACTCTAAACCTTCACAACATGTTACATCATTAGATCGGCTAAGACCAAATGAAGATCACCAAAATGTTACATGAAAAATCATGCAACCAAAACACTTCAACCACTGTGAACCAACAACACAATCATAAAATGATCAATAAACATCAACAAGAAACATTAAGTACTCAACAACCTTAGCATCAACATGAACTCAAGATATAGATCCATCTATGTGTTGTTTATCAGTAATAATATATGCAACCAATGTTAATCAAGAAATATATCTTTCCTATATCCAAACCATGAACCACTTGAGTTGATGACACATATGCACATCCCAAACCCACTACCAGGTTAGCAACTAACAACTCTTCAACACCGATCCATACCGATCAAAAAACTGAAACTCTGTCTCTTCCTGAACAACCAAAATACCAGTGTCTAATAAATCAGTCATAACTCTCTCAAATAATCACACTAACATGTGTGAATTGACATGCATCAGATACACACATCTGTAAACACAAATGTACAACCACAACTATAGATATTTTGTGTAGTATTTTTACCTAGCAATTCAACCTTTTTGAAAATATTATTGTCATCACATATGCATAATATAAACAACATCTCAGAAATATCCAAAAACATATGTATAATATGGAGAAAGAGAAAGAGGAAAGGTATACAACCCCCCTTATGGATACATAGGTAAATAATGGCAAAGCTTGTTTAGAGAATGATTTGGGGGTGGAGGATGAATAGGACCAAGAAGGTTTTGGCACTAAAACCTTAGAACAAACCTCAGCCTTTCAAAGTCTATTGTGTTTGTTCATCAAGGTGATTCACATGTGACTAATTCTACTAAGGAGTCAGGAGAACATGAACTTAGAAAGAAAGACTACAATATTTCTAAGTCTAGTGAAATTACTAATGATTTTGTGAGCCCAACGAATGTTCTTGTACAATGGATAAAGGAGGCAGATGAGCTTGAAGAGGGTTGGCAAGTGATGAAAGGGAAGAAGAAAAAGACAATGGAGAGGGGAAGATCTTTTGAAATGAACCTCCGCTCACACTCTAAAAGTGGGACATTTAGGAAAAAATAATTTTTACCTGTTGATGGGTTTGTGCTCTATAAAGTTTATCTTGTGGGAGATGGACCTCAGGTTGTGTCTATCCCTGGTTCAAGCCAGGAAAAAACCCAGTCTTATAATAAATAACATTTTAACGACCCAAAAAAATATATTTTATATCCATAATATTGATTTTGAATGTATGTATTTGAACAAAAGATAATAAATTCATAGAGTATTTCATACAAAAGCATTTCCCTATAATAAAAATTTAAAAGATGTTATTCAATGTCCAATCTCAATTTAGTAGTGATAATCATTTATAGTAGTCTATAATAAACATAAATCAATGAATACAGATGGTGTATGTAAGTCTCATGATTTTATAATTAATGTGATATGAGGGAAAATGCTTTCCCAACTACCAAAGCTTAATTCTTCAAAGCAATTCTCAAGACCCTTAGAAGGTAATTTTTTGTATATAATTAATGACAAGGAAAAATATATCTCGATCACACATTTTTATATTAATGTCTAAGCATATAGATTACAACAATTATTTTTATATCCTTTTCATTACAAACCAAAATTAATCATACATTTCTATACATTTTTTCTACTTCATCTACACAAACAAAGATGTGATGTGTTGTGTTTCTTTGGCTAACCTTTCAAGATTCCTATTGCATACCATCAACATATTAATGAAAGTGATAAAATTAATTAATATGAGACAACTCCATTAACTATTATAATTTTGATCAATTTCATATATAGTATATAAATATATATATATATAATTGATTATATATACACACTCTCATACATACATACATTCATACACACACAAACGCGCGCGCGCACACACACACACACACACACACACACACACATATATATATATATATATATATA
>MU225672.1:12364-23892 GCA_018584345.1 Thuja plicata
ATGTGTGTGTGTGATATAGACATATGTATAATTAAGAGTTAAAGGTATATAATTCACAAAATATGACAGGGGGATGCAAGATCACCCCTCGAGTCTTAGATGAGAAATTCCTAGAGAATCTTAAAAAAATAACCACAGATAACACCAAAAAAGAAACATCAATAAACAATTTCTAAGTAGATAGAACAGTGGCCAAGAGAAGTGGCAAAGGATCCATATTACCTTGAAAACATATACATCAATGTGGTTTATATTAGAATATAGAAGGGATCACCCTTCCTCTGCAACAACTTATTCTTCCTTGGTCATAGAGATGGCCAGGGCCAGACATGAGAGCCATTTGGAAAAACTCAGCTAGTTGTTGTTGTTGTTATTGTTCGGACAACTAGTTCCACCACTATTAGAAGGATCCACATCCTCGTATTTCACCCAAAAGAAGAGTCACCACATGGCAGAGAGGTTGAGCATTGCTACTAAAAATCTCTTTCACTTCCAGATTGGCGATAAGGGGTCTAGCAACACAAGGTCTATGAGTGGCGATTAGAAGAACTATAGTCATTCTACTTCCCATGGGGCGGTGAATGGTCATGGGAGGCTAATGGGTCCAAAGCTACTCTAGAAACTATACAAGGGGCCATTTATTCAATGTTGAAAAATCTCCTGGAAGTGGGCCACCTAGAGTGCAACCTTGTTTTCTTACACTTGAATATGGAGCATCACATTATTACAAATACAAGATTTAGTAAAAATGAAAACATGAACATCAATAGATATGTGAGAAAAGATAACAAAATTTATATCTTTCCACAAATTATAGAGGATTTCCACCCTAAAATCATGTCATATCTATGTAAATTTAAGGGGAATTAGGGGAGAATCCCCCAACATAACCATATGTTAAGAAAAAGGTTTAGGCCAAAAAGGCTTAAAAATCATGAATTCAACTCCAACGTTATTAGGCTCTTTTGCAATACCAAAAAAGGTGTATGAAAGTCTCTAGTTTCCCACAAAATAGGTAGTGAGGATTTGGGATGCCTAGGTTCCCCAAGTGAGAACCCAGTGGAAATCCTTGGAAAAGAATACACCAAGAAAAGTCAACCAACTTAGGCTCAATAATGGTAGACAAAATGGTTTGAAATATATGACACCAAATAGTTGGAGAAGATTGAAAATCCCACTTGATATTCAAGGTTGGAACCATACGCAAATGTGGAACAAGTCAATGATATCCCAACTTGGTCTTGTAGTTACAAAATGAGGTGTTGGGAAACCACTGCTAATCCTTCCACCATGACCTGACCGAGTGGATGACTAGCTTGTGAAACATCTTTAGAGGAAAAATGGACATGACAAGGTTAAATATATGTTGATCTGAATAATATAGGAAAAATTGGGCCTGCAAATTGTCTCAAGAACATAGATTCATTGTAGCTCTAGAATATAGGTCTTGAGGAGTGCAAATGTCATGCTTGTAAAAGTGCAGAGCACAAACTCCAAGGATACGACTAAAGGAAGCCCTTGAATTTGAATGAGAGATGACCACCAAATTTTATGCTAATTGAAAGAAATACCATCTTTGAATCTATCCCTATTCCAATGAAGCCAAGGATTAACATCTTCCCAATCCTACTAGATGCTTTCAGAAACAAAAGTTCCTTGAATCTACAAAAAAAAATTTCATTATTAGAAGGGGTTGAATGCTAATCCCCTTCAGAGAAGGCTTATTGGATAGATATCTTAAACAAATACAATGCCTAATAATATTTTTCCAAGCCTCATTTTTGGAGATGACATGGTGAACCCATTTTGCACACAAGGAAAGACCTTGCTTCTGGGTGGACAAAAGACCAAGTTATCCAAGTTCTCTAAGAGCATCATAATATTCCTAGGCCACTTAGTGAAATCCATAGTGATCAGCTCCTAAGGTCCACAAAAAATATTGAAGAAGCTTCTCCAACTTGGTATATGAGGCCTTTGAAGGTTCCCAACAAGAAAATTAGTAAACATGAGTAGTAGTTAACACTTTCAAACAAATCTAGAATTTACCAACAAGAGAAAGTGGCTTGGTAATCCAATAAGAAATCTTCTTCTCAATTTGGTCCAGAACCCATTCTAAAGATCCACAATAGATCCCTAAAAGGAAAAATGGAATGCTTATAAAGTGAAATATTTCCTCATGCCTAATCCACTTCCTCCCATACTAGAGAATCCAAGGTGGATCTGGGAGAAAGGATTGCCTTTAATACTGGGTTTTGTAACATTGAATTTTTGAACCAGTGGCCAAACAAAAATTATCAAGTCATTGGAGTGCCACCTAAAATTTATGTTCATCTTCAGTCAATTGGAGGGAAGAATTATATGCAAAGTTGTCATTGACAAGCTAATAAGGTGACCTAGGTAAGAAAATAGCCCTAACTTGTCCTATTGAAATAGTAGAAGAAAGAAGGTAACCAAAACCCTTGGCAACTAAAATATACAAGGAGGGTGCCAAAGGGAAACCCTAGAAAATGGACCTAAAAAACTTTAAAAAAAAATATTTCTACCTATTAATTATGATATAGTTTGAAGCATCTCCAAAAATTATTTGCACAAATTGAATGAAGCGAGGACCAAACCATAGCTCCTTGATCATAGAAATATTATAAGGACATTCACTGCAGTCATACACCTTATTAAAATCAATTTTGAAAATATGGCTTTTTTTCAAAGAAAGGGTCCATTCCATACCCTCACAAACAATGATAATATTATCTAGGATAATCCTAGATTTGATTAAACAAATCTAAAGGATGAACAATTTGTGGGAGATGATGGCAGATCTTAGGATTTGGGTCTTTGGGGATGACTTTATAGGAGACATTGAGAAGAGTAATAGGCTAGAGATTGTAAATGTCTTCTTTATCTCCTACCTTACGTATAACCTGTATGTTTCCCTTATTAATAAGCCGACCAAGAGATTGTGAATGAAATTCTTCCACATTAACATTGTATAGGTATGGGTCAACAAAAGGCAACAAAGCTTTATAGAATTCACAAGGAAACCCATCAAAACTAGGTTCTTTTTCATCAACCATGGAGAAAATAGCCTCTTTTAGGTCAACATTATATATTTAGATACCTTAAAATGACCAATACATTTCATCTTACCACATCATCATTTTGTTGGCATATGGAGAGATTGCTGGCATAACTACTCTAGTTGATAAGGAAGTTAAGTGAATTTGATGAAAAGGTTAGATTAGCTATAGAGTTTTTCATTGACGTCAAATAGTCAAATGAGAAAAGTATTAACTATCGATGTGAAGGAAGTCTTATCGGCATAAGGAGGTTAGCTATCAGAAGTTGACAGCTATCAATTAAAAGATGAAATCATGATACGACCGACATGCAGGAAGAATAAAAAAATAGTTTAATAAGATGATGAATTTATGATCATTGGATCTAGTTTTAGGTTTTGATGATTAAATATTATCTACTTAAGGAAGAGACAAGAAGTTTGGTATCATGACAAAGAAGAAGAAAGGATATTGGTTGAATAGAAGAAGTAATCAAAGAATGATTGTTGTGATTAGAGAAGAGGATACATAGGATTGGAATGGCATGTTATTGTATTAAGGAAATTTAATCGATCTTATATAGTAGAGATAGTGAAAATATACATCATTTTATAGGTTATTACTCTCTAACAATTGTGATAGTAACATCCTTTATCGGGTAAATCCTTCAACAGGGTGACATTCTTGAAAGAGTGTTTAAAATCCTCTAACTAGGTTACTCCTAACAGGTTATAAGACTTTAACAAGTTTTTAGGTAAATCCCATAACTAGGTAGCATTTAATAGTGCTTTTTAAATCCTTAACCAAGAAATCTCTTAACCGGGCGTATTTTAGAAGAGTACAACTTTTGTGGGCACTGATCTCACACTGTGGTTTTTCCCCTAATCAGGTTTCCATGAGATACATACTAGTGTTGATGTTATCTGAATGTTTACTTTATGTTTCATGGATGTTTAATGGTATAGCAACTGATAAGACTCTTATAGGGTAATTAAGATATAATCAGTAAATCTATTTGGAGAAGATTTGGGATTGTATTTTAAGGTTAAGTTGGAGATTACTGATTCACCCCCCCCCCTCTCTCAGCAACCTTTACTATACCTACAATTGGTATTATAGCATTGGTTCCCTGATTTGGAAGCTTAATCTCTCAGGGAAAGATCTCAAGATGTATAGGAATGATGCACCTAAGTTTAATAAGAATGTAGATGACTTTTGAATGTGGGCAAGTAGGATGAAATTGCACCTTTCAAGAATCTCAAATAATGCAATGGATTTTCTCATGAATGAATATGTACAACTTATCAGTATACTTATAGAAGTAGAGAAGAAATAGAAGTTGATTCATAACTCTTTGATGATAGAGCTCGCAAGTGCACTGTACAACTCAGGGTATTTTGATATACAAGATCTTCCTTCAACCAAGTAGATTTGGGATAAGATAGTACAAGTACATGGTGGAGACGAACATGTCTTACAAGAAAAGGATGATAGACTAAAAGGAAAAAATGATGAAATGAAAATGCACGAACAAGAAACAATTGCACAATGTGAAACCACGATTAAAGAGATTGTCGCATCCATTAAAGAGGCTGGTGGAAAGATGGAAGAAAGTGACGTTGTAAGTAAAATGCTCAGGACACTTCTAAATAGGTATGCTATTAGAGTTTCTTCTATACAAGACCTAAGAACAATTGATAAGAGTAAGATCAAAATTGATTCACTTATTGGTAGGCTTACAATATTTGAATTAAGTAATTTTGACAATAGCCAACCTACTAGTGAAGTTGCATTTTAAGCTACAGCTAATGTTGGATCATCTAGAAAAGGAAAGATTGTTATTTATGACTCTGACGAATATGAAGGATTAACAGCTGAGGAGAAAGATTTGGAAGAACATGAATCTTTGATTTCTAGGAGATTTCCTAAAGATAAAGGAAGATACAAAGGGAAAATTCCTTTTGCATGTTGTAATTTTAGAAAAATTGGTCATTTTGCACACAAATGTCCTAACAAACTAAAAAAGGAACATGATGGAGAAAAGAATGACAAATACAAGAAGTACAAAGATTTCACTCAAAAGAGAAAAAAAAGCTATGCTACATCACTGAAGAATAAGAAAATGACTACAATACTGATGGAGATGATAATGATGAGGAAATAGTGTTTGTTTCTATAAAAGAAGATCCCTCTACCAAAAACACTGAAATCGGTGAAGAGAAAGCTTTGATCTATAATGTGAATTATAACAATGATTGGATCATTGAAAATGGCTGTACATACCATATGACTAGAGATAAGGATAGATTCATAACCATGGAACAATATGATGGAGGTACAGTTACATTTAGAAATGGTTCTCCCTCCATGATTAGAGGTAAAGGTACTATTGCTTCAACTAATGATATTACTAGTGATTATGTTTATTGGGTTGATTGATTGAAATATAGTTTTTTAAGCGTGTCTCAGTTGAATAAAAAAGGATTCAAATTTGAGTTTAGTAATGGAAATTGAAAAATATTTGAGAAGACTGGAAAACTAATTGGTTTTGGTGGACAGACAAAAGGTAATCTTTTCAAACTTAATACTACATTTGGTACAATTGGTCATTGTTTAATTTCTAAAGTTAGAGAAAGTTGGTTTTGACATAAGTGATTGTGTCATGTGAACTTTGATAATTTTGTAAAGGTTAGAAAGAAGAAAAGTGTTAGAGGTATACCATTAGTGAATAAGCTAGAGAATCTAGTATGTAAAGGATGTCAGTAAGGTAAGATGAATAGTTCAAGTTTCTCAAGGAAATTCTACTCTATAGAACATATCTTAGAATTAGTACACACAGATTTGTGCAGACCTATATGTACATAAAGCTATCATGGAGACAAATACTTTATATTGTTTGTCGATGACTACTCAAGGACAATGTCCATAATGTTTTTAAAAGTTAAATCAGATGTTTTTAATATGTTTAAAATGTATAAAGCTAGAGTTGAAAATGAAACTAGAAAAAATTGAAATGTCTTAGATTAGATAGAGGTGGTAAATTTACTTCTAATGAATTCAATGAGTATTGCGAAGAGAATGGAATCAAGAGATAGTTTACTACACCAAGAATACCTCAACAGAATAGAATTGCAAAAAGAAGAAACATGTCTATTGTAGAATGTGCCACAACATTGCTAAATCAAAGAGGAGTTACATAGAAATTATGGAGAGAAGTTGTTAGCACTGTCGTATACACATTGAATTGGGTACAACTCAAGAAAGGAGAAAAAAAGACACCTTATGAAATCTGGTATAGTCAAACACCTAATGTTAGTTATTTCAAAATATTTGGAAGCAAATGTAATATTAAGAAAGATGATAGAAATGGAAAGTTTGATATTAAAAGTGATGAAGGAACATTTCTATAATACTCTACAAAGAGTAAATCATTCAAGTGTTTTAACAAAAGGACAAATAAGATCATTGAAAGCACAAATGTAAAGATTGATGAATTTTCAAAATAGAATGAAGAGAATAGTGGAAAGAAACTAGAAGGATGCAGTGAATTGATTTACTTTGAACCTAAAAAGTTAGAAATAGTAAAAGCAAGTACATGCACCAATAACACACAACTGATAACAACACCGCTAGGTGAAACAAATAATTGGAATGAATGAATTCAAACTGTGGAAATTGTAACACCAAGAAATATAAGGATTAACCACAACTTGATAGATATACTTGGAGATAGGAGTGATGGAGTATGAAATAGAAGTCAATTAAGAGACAAGAATACTACATGTCTACTAACAGAAATGGATCCAATATTGGTAAAATATGCACTAAAAGATGAAGACTGGATACAGACAATGAAAGAAGAGATTAAATAAATTGAGAAGAATAAAACATGGTCATTAGTTACCAGACCTAAAGATAAAAATGTTATAGGAAAAAAAAGGATTTAAAAAAAAAAACTTGATAAGAATGGTGAAGTGATAAGAAACAAAGAAAGATTGGTTCGCAAAGGTTATGCATAGGAAGAAGGATTAGATTATGCAAAGTCTTTTGCACTTGTCGCTATATTGGAAGGAGTTATAATATTACTGGCTTATGCAACATATAAAGGATTTAAACTTTATCAAATAGATGTTAAATCAACATTTCTAAATGGAATATTAGAAGAAGAAGTCTATATTGAACAACCTAGGATTTGTTGTTGAACAAGGTAAGGATTTGGCTTTCAGATTACACAGAGCACTATATGGTTTGAAGCAAGCACTGAGAGCATGGTATGAAAGACTACGTTCATATTTATTAAATATTTGATTCGAAAGAACAAATGATAATAGTAATGTGTATTTGAAAACTGAAAGTGAAGACAAAGTTTTGATTACTGAAATATTTTTTGATGATATAATTTTTGGAGGAAATGATTTTATTAGTAAATATTTTGCTGAATAAATGAGGAAAGAATTTGAGATTTATATGATTGGAGAAATAAAATTATTCATTGGCTTACAAGTAAAACATATGAATTAAGGTATTTACATAACATAGTCTAAATACATTAAGAAAATATTGAAATTATTTGGAATGGAAGATTCAAGACCTATCAGTACACCTATGGTATCTGGTTGTAAATTATCAAAAGAAGATGATTCTAAGGAATTGAACCAAAAATATACAGATCAATGATTGGAAAGCTACAATATGTTGTGTTAGAATGAATTTAGAAAAACTGAGAGGGGGGGTGAATCAGTTATCCTCAGGTCTAGATGTGCCCATATAAAACTTTATACCACTTCAACAACTCAGATCTACTCGGAAACAATAAACAAAAAAAAGTGTGCAGTTTACTGTACTAATGAAATAAGCTTACAAAAAATTAATAGTAAAACACAACATAAACATTCACACATTTTGACACCATGATTTAACGTGGAAACCCAATATGGGAAAAACTACTGGTACCATGCTACCAAAATTTCACTCTTCTGAAGTGAGCTATGTTAGGAGCCAACCCTGTAAGAGGTTACAAAACACACTGTCAAATGTGACCCGATTAAAGGATTTAATCACCCTATCAGGAGTGGCCTTGTTAGAGGACTTAGAACATTCCAATCTGAATGTCACCTTATTCAAAGGATTTATACAATGAATGTTAGGTCAACCTAGTTAAAGGATTTAAATTGATACAATGGTTAGAAAGTAATCAACAAGTGTGATATGATACATACAACTTACTTTGCAAATCTAGATCCAATTTTATCTCTAATGCTAATTCACTAAGTGGCCTCCATTTTCATCTCAAACTTTAGATCTTCTTGGAAATCCATCAAGCAATCTCTCTCTGCTTCTCTACTCAGCCTTCTTTGCTAGGTCTTGCCAATCAGTCAATTAACCATGCAATACTCTTGCATACAACTTCTCCTTACACTTGGCTACAATGACAATAACATCTTTAGGTTATATTATACCTCTTCATATAGGTCAGATAGATCTTTTGCCACTTAATCAAGATCATAGATCTTAGGTTAGGTCAGATCCAATGGATCTTTCCATCATTACATTTTATTTACTTCTCCAATACAATCATTAATTAAACATTGAATCCATGGTCTAATAATGGTTTCCTATGCATTAAATGAGTGTGGACCAATCTTAATTAACAATACATATCCCAATAAAATCAACTATGCCAGCCAAAGATCTCAAAACTCATCAATTACTAATATACTACTGCTCAGTTTTCTCTATCTCCCTCGGTATTTCACTAGCACTTGGCATCATCTTTTCTTTTCTCAGCATCACCTTTCACTTTGCTTGGCATCGAATTTTTCTTTTCTCAACATCGACCTTCCAGTGAACTATCAGTGAAAGATAAAAAACATATCACTTTGCCAAAGTGCCAAATGATCAAGTACCCTAGTGTATACTCATAACTCAACCATTTCCTCAGTCTTCTTGTTATCCTATCCTTCAAATCTTCATCAATTAATAGATATGGTACTAAAACATACAACAATAGTCTCACCAGTTAAGGTTTGACATCAATGACAAAATATCAATTATCTACATTGTAGCAATCTTTCCAACAATCTCCCTCTTTGGTATTGATGGCAACACTAAATTGTAAAACAATAATTTCCAACCAAAGTTACCATACAATCCAAAAAGTGTGTGTGTTCCTTGATGTGAAAAAATCATCATTAATGTCTTTAGCTTCATTCTGACTCCCTCTGTGTCTATAACCACACTAAAATGTTTTCTATTTCTTTTTCAGCTCCCTCTTACAGTAATATCTCCCTCATATCTGTTGTTTTTATGAAAATTTTGTTTTAGCAATAATCTCCCTCTTTGACAACAATGCCAAAGATGTTAACATCTTTATTATGCAGATTCATCTCAATCTAACCTTTGTATCATGTTGTTCTTGTCATCTTTGTTTATGAATGATCTTCTTTTCTGTTCTTGTCTTCTACTTCACAGTTTTTAGGCAGCATCCTAAAAATGTGACTCACAATGCATCAATGTGTCAAGTGTTCTGATTAAAACATTTGATGCAATAGTGCCATTCAAAACTAGTTAGCCTCTACTAGGGGAATCACTCCCAATTTACCTCTTAGATACTCATGAGCATCCTTGGGTAATGCTTTTGTAAATATTTCTGCCAACTGTTCCTTAGTATGTACATATTCTAGTCTCACTTCCTTGTCTTGAACTAGCTCCCTCAAGTAATGATACTTGATATCTATATGTTTTATCTTAGAGTGCATTACAAGATTTTTAGAAATATTAATGACACTCATGTTATCACAATATTTGACAATTGGTTTTGTGATCTCCTCTTTCATACATTTTAGTAGTATCTTCAACCACACAATGTTTGAACAATTAACTGTTGCTGCCACATACTCGGCTTCAGCTGTAGATTTTGAGGTGCAATTCTATTTATTGCTTCTCCAGGAAACTAATCTTTTCCCCAAAAGAAATGCTCCTCCTGTGGTGCTTTTTCTATCATCCACATTTCCAGCCCACACTAATATATTTGATAGCTATTTTCTACCTTTAATTTTGACCAAGGCCTTTTTTGGCTTGTTAGATTATTATTATTTTTTTTATGACCCCGAGTTTGTCAAATTTCAACGATCCTGAGTTTGTCAAAAGTTCGACAAATACGGGATATAACCAAAAAAAAAAGTGAAAAGTGAAACTTATTTTTCAGTTCACTCGCGGGCGGGAGGAGGGCATTTATGAGAATCCAACAAAACCTGTAGGTTAGGGCAGGTGAATATAATCATTTCCTTGAATGTAGTGTTTGAGTTGAGTGATCTTAGTATGGAAATGAAATACATTTGAAAGTTTTAGAATCCCTGTATTTGATTCTTGCGTAGTAATATTATGACTATCTTGCAAAATGACTTTTGATACATGATTAAGAATGAAAATCGAAGCTTAGCGATATTTTTTTGAAAGTTTGAGATTCTAATGTGATTGGTGAGGTTTTAGGCTTGACCCAAACATTTATCAATTTATGGACAAAGCCCCTATTTGCTGACTGTAACAGTCCAAATCCTTCTTCTAGTGGTTGTTCAGTCACATTAATGGCTTCTAGTCACATGCCAAACATTGCATGAGACCCTGAAACATCATGTGATAGTTAGTGTATACACCATATCCTTCATCCCTATCTAAGAGAGGAGGTTATTCATGCGTGCAAAATGAAAGGAGTCACATTTTGCGTGTTCACTTCTCTCCCTACCGAGGGTTTGATCCATTTTTAATCCAATGGAGATAACTTTCGCTATAGTCAATCAAATGAACTCCTTCAAAGCCCAAATTACTCTAGATTCATAATATTAACATGTCCAAATATAAAATTTTCAAAATAAATCCATTAATCCAACTATATTCATATTCAAAGTTGACTGTTGCAGAAAAGAATATGAAAATGTAGAACCCGAACACTTTTATTTGATTCATACTCCAAAATCCTGACCACACTCCCTTTTCTTTGATATTACAATATATAAATAAACAAGGAACCATCTATTGCAGCCTAACAACCACTTAACTAACCTTGAACTAACCTCAACTACCTATAAACTGTTCAAAACTCCTTATGAGTTGGTTTAATACATATGTTTCGAGGTTGTCAAGTTGAAAACTCGACAACTACCTTCATTACATTCTCAAAATGGTATTTTAATGACCATACAAAACATTTTCATCATTAAAACCTTTCAAATACCCATAGCCCTTACATTTATCCTTTATTTGGCCTTATTTTTCCTACAAGGCAACATTACATCTTTTTGGCACTTTTAGTGCACTTCTTTACATTTGGTGGCTCTAATGACCATATTACAACATTTATGAGCTTATAGGTCATATTACATTGAAAATTGACCATGAATGGTCTTATTTATCTTATCCTCTCCTTGGATATCCATCAGGGCTTCATGGTGACCCTTGTACCCATGGTGCTCT
>MU225672.1:43375-56795 GCA_018584345.1 Thuja plicata
AGTAAATAAGCAGAGTATACCGATCAACCCAGTGTTAACTATGTCAGATACAAAACAATAAAGAAATGAATCATACACACATAACACATGAATTTTTAACGTGGAAACCCTATTAAGGGAAAAACCATTGGGACCGATACCCCAAATTTTCACTCTTCTGAAGTGAGCCCTGTTAGGAGCCAACCCTGTTAAAGGTTACAAATACACTGTTAAGTGTGACCTTGCTAGAGGATTTTATACATAGAGGTTGTCACTTAATATCGGGCATCTATTGCAACCATCCTTGAATCAGCCTCCTTCTTAGATTTTTAATAGGTATCAGGAAAATCCAATGCTACTTTCATGAATCAACCTTTTTGGCACTCCTTGGGATGTACCTCAATATATAGAAGACTGTTAAGTCCTGCTTTGTTAAAAGACTTGATGCTTCAATGGTTAAACTGAAACACTATGACCTATTTCTAATGCAACTTTGAATTGTAGATTTTCAGATCTATTTAAGTACATTACCTCTATGATCAATGTATCAATTCAATTCTTTGTGCTCCACACTTTCCGCTTTGTGATGCTGTGCTTCACTGTTCATCGGTGTCTGCAAAATTCTTTAGCTCTCCTTCAACTTGATTGATCAGGACTATATGAAGTAATTCTTCATCAGTTTCTCTTCAGCATCCTCTTTCTATTCACTCCCCTTAATCCCCTTTTCATGTTATACAAAAATGAATTAAACTTGTCTCTTATATAGACATGATATTCACTGTTTCTTGATTCTTGATTCTTGGTGTGAAAAACAATTCAACCAATTTGATTTAAAGCATAACTCCTAATTTATCTCGTAGTTATCTTCTTGCCAATTGTACAAATCTTCTTTAAATCAATTACTTAAATCTGGTCGAATAAAACAAAGAAAACAACCAGTTAAGTCTATCTTTTCATTTTCTGAACTCTCTATTTCGTCGGTCAACTCTTCAGTTAGTTGTCAGTGACAATTGACAGTTCCGTCGGCGTGACTCCAATTAGCTTCGGGATCTCCGTCTATCAGGCATCATTGGATTTTTTCTCGTCGGGCAACTCTATTTTCAGCTCGTTGGGCATCCTGTAGTTTTGCTTCATTAGGAAACACTGTCTACTACTTGTTGGGTATCACTATGACTTTTCTTCTTTGCCTTTACTGATGGTGTGCACTCCGTTAGTGTTATTTGTTACTTAGTAAATACTTGACTTTTATGCATTGCTGAAAGCATAACCTTTGTTCCATTGATTCTCTAAAGTCTTTGGAATTTTGTACATGACCATATAAATGATATCAAGTTGACATCAATGAAAATACAAACCATTAACTATTTTAATGCCTTGCATTATCTTCAACTTAACATTATCAAACATTCAATTAGTTACATGTCATCAACACCTTCCAATTAAGTTTCAAGACCATTGGGTTTTTTATATTGCCTAAAAATTTCCATGAATAGGATCTTTAAATCTCAGGTGATCAAACCCTATAACTCAAGAGTAGAAGTTGTGATACCAATTGTTCGAATGACTTATGGAAAGTTGGGACTGCGAGGGGAGGGGTGAATCAGTACCAATAAAACTTTTATAACTTAAACTGTATACTGCTGCTGTTGTCTACCGAATTCAGTAACTTGAAATAAAAACATAAAACATAACATGAGAACATTCAAGTAAATGAACTCATAATGCCATGATTTTGTTTACGCAGAAATCCTTGATTAGAGGACAAAACTGCGGTGGGGATGACACCCACAACCTTCACTAACTGTAGTATAAAGGGTTCTTGGTTAGAGCTTACATAGTTTATCCATTTTGATAGCTTACCCGGTTAAGAGTATACAAAGACTTGTTAAGTATACATGGTTAGAGGATTTTACAATCTCTACACTTAGAGATGTACCCTATTGTAGGTTTTACATAAATCAGATCAATTAAGATCTACCTAGTATTGGGATTTCTAGCTCTCAATACAATAGTATCAACAACTATAATTATCTGTTAAAATTGCATCAAATACATATGCTAATCAGACTCTATGTGCTCTGAAATATTGTGTTACCTCAACTCAATCTATAACACTACTCGGTATTGCTCTGTTGTAGAAAGATATCAACTCGATGCTTTCTGCTCTGATTTTTGGTCTTCAATAACAACCTTCTCTATTCTCTATCACTTTCTCCTCTGTTGTCTCTATATCTTTCTTCTACTTTGTTAATCATCCTTTAAGTATAAGATCTAATGCCTCTCAATCTTATTCGTTAGGTCACCGATAAATTATTTTGATCGTTAGATCTGATTTTTTGCTCGGTGACCGTGTCACTTTTACCTCGGTACTTGGTGTTTTTCTTGGAAACAGTAATCTTTGATTAACCACTTAATCTGCTTCTCAGATCTTCTCTTTGAATTATTTTTTTCGTTGATCATATAAAAAACTCATCATCATGTATTGTATGATCACAACTAATACAGTATCAATGTATTAAATGCATCCTTATCACTTTATAATCCATTAAGTAACTTGGTAGAGTAAATTATCTTCACTCAGCTAACTTGTTCTTCAATACTCGGTAATTGTCAACTTGGTGTACTGTCTGTGCTCTTAGTGTTCGGTAAACTATCTGCTCTTTGTGTAGTGTTCGTGCTTTATTGACTTCTCTGCCTTGCTCGGTGTACTTTACCGATTGCTCATATATTTTCTTTTCTGCCTTTCACCGATTGAGTCTTCTTATTATTATGACTTTGTCTAAATTAATGACAACAAAATAATCTATAGAGATAACAACAGATATTATTATTGATTAACGGTGCAGAGATCGATTTATATCTTGAGTTCATGTTGATGCTAAGGTTGTTGAGGTACTTAACGTTGGTTGTTGATGTTTCTTGATCGTGTTGCTAGTTCGCATTGATCAAAGTGTTCGGGTTGCATATTTTCATGTAACATATTGGTGTTCTTCATTTGGTCATAGCCCACCTAATGATGTAATGTGTTGCGAAGGTTTAGAGCGTAATTGGTGGATCTGAGCATGTTTGAGGTGGTTGATATAGATCATTGCAATCACCTGGCCAACATTCATTGGATCACATTAAGGATTAAATTGTAATTTATCTATGTGTTGATAATTAGGTCCTTGGATGACCTAGTTGGGATAATTGATGTAATGTGTGTGTGTGTGTGTATATAATCATTTGTAATTGTGAAGAAGAGTGAGAGTGTGCGAATGTGAAAGATAGTGTTGAATGCCTGGCATAAGAGGTATGAGTGGAATCTGCAATTGAGACAGATATTTGTTGTACTTCATTAGAACTATTTTGGCATAACAAACGCTATCAGTCAGTTCATGTGTTTGGACTGTAAGTCCTCCTTGATCTGTAATCAGATTATGTTGTAAGACAATGAGCCTTGTTGTAATTGTGTTTGAATAGTGAGCTCTAGGAAATGTCCCTAAATGCATGTGCATTCCCCTTTTGTAATACTCCTAATAGGGTACAATATTTATTACTGAGTGTATTCATCAAGTGTGGGTTCCATCCCCTCTATGGTTTTTCCCCTAATAGGGTTTCCACGTCAAAAATCTTTGTGTTATGTGTTGTTATTGTGTTAAGATGTTGCTTTCGTGTTTATCATTCAGATCTGAGATTACAGTTTGTAAGTTGGTTAAAGTTAATTGATATTGTGGCACAACTTATTCACCCCCTCTCAGTTGTGTGTGTGGTTTTTAAGGTCTAACAGATGTGTAGAGTAATCCTTCCACTAGGAAGTCTCTTTATGAATTTTCTTCTTTGTGCATTATGTTGCGATGTGCTTAGTTTGAAAACACCATCTACATCTAAACGAAATGCCTTCAAAGTCCATAGGTTGTATCCTTACACCTGTGGATAATTTTAAGGATAACTCTTTCGGTGGAGCATTCGAGAAATCCATCTCAATAAGAATGTAGACAAAGGTTGTATGGAAAAAATCCCAAGAGCCTTCATCCACTCCCAAGACTCTACCCAGAGTATTCCCAATAGCCTCAAAGCAAGAATCACACCAAAATTACAAAGGCAAATTTGGAAGTCTTACCCAAATAGGTATTTTTTCAAAAGGTTTAGTAGACGGATTAAAGGTCGGGTATCATGGTTTTAGCAGCAATATAAACCAGTTCTCCCAGCTCTAATGTGATTCACGTAAAATTTTATTTTTATCCTACTCACTATCAAAATCCACCATAGAAAACCCTCGAGATCTAGAATAAATCTACACTTCCTCATCTAAAATTGGACTCCAATTTTCTAAAATCCATTTATGAAGAGCACCAAGACTAGGCCAAAAGCCATTAAACCTCCCAATCAATCCAAGTTGTCTGAATTTTTATTTTTATTTTCAACAATCTTTGCTTCGATCTCCACATCTAGGCATACTAGGGACATATCCCCACGAGGTTCAATACATACTGCATCTATTTTAGCATTGCCATCTTTCCTCTTGGCGACATCTACAAAACTCTCCTTTTGACCTAACCCTTTTTTCCCAAAGGTAGTTGTCATGTCTCCTGTAGCAAAGTCATCTCCAACCAAAGATGCTTCTCCGTTTTCAAAACCCTCAAAACTTTTCTTTTGCATCCTCTGAAGTAGAGAAGTCTCATCACAGATGCAGGGAGGATGCCCAACCCTTTCATTGAAGCCAAAGACAACATCTTGACTGCCATCTTCCTCGCATGGGCTAGACAAAAGCTTGAAGCCCTTCCCACCGCCAAACACACCAAACTAGGGCACTTTAACCTTGTTCCTATTCCAACACGAGAACCATCTCTGTAAAACGCCATGAAGGTATGATTAGCTTTCTGGAAGCAATGGGACAAAGCCACATTTGGGTTCTCAGAAACCCTAAGTAAGGGCATAGCACCTTTCGAGAGCATCACAACAAAAGATAAATTGCTGAACCTTGGTTGCAAGCTCTACCGAATATAAAGGATTTATTTCTAAATATTATTCTATTTAATAAAACTACTAAATAAAATGCAATATCTCATATTCCATTTTTCATATGTACTCTTCAATATATTTCATTATATTTATTTTATTACTATAATATTTGCACCTTCTTTTGATATAAATATAATTATAAATAAATAAATTAAAAATACTTGACATATAAAATAATTAAAATTTTCTCTAATAATAAATAGAGATATTAAAATGAATATCATGAGATAAATAGTAAACAAAGTAGAAAAGTGATAAATAAACACTTCCATGACCGTTATTCAATAAATTATTATTAAATCTTTTTCCCCTAATGAGTAGGTTACCAAGACAGATTTATATTTCATGTCAATAGTTTATTTACGGGGTTGTTTTCAACGTGCCCCACTTAAAACATGATTCCTTGCTCCCCACGCCAAAAATATCCGTTACAAAAACAGCTCGACATTCCGTAATCCTTACACAAAGTCAATGTTAGAGATTGATTTATCCTCCTCTATATGGGCCATTATATTAAAAAGTTTAATTACAAAGTCAAATACTATCTATTCAAACGCATCTGCCCACTAGTTATTTCAAGCTACACATGTGAACTAAATAGGGAAAGTTGAAGAGATTGGAGAAAGAGGAATAACATGTCTATTCTTTGGAAATTTAGATTAGTTTTAAATATATTAGTTTAATTAAGGACGATAGTATGTCAATTGTATCAAATTCATAAAATAGTTTGGAAATTGATCTTATGGATTGTAGAAATCTACTTGTTTTTATGATAATATATTTTTTCAATAATGTTATTTAGTAAGATTTAATTCTTTTCGAGGTATGATTGGACTGAGTTCAATTCGTATGTGACTTTGATGGAAGAGATTCTTATGTTTGTAGTTGCTTAGCTGAAGATTCATGTTTGTGGTTGCTTGGTTATAAAGTTTTTTTTTTTTTTATAGATGCACCATGTTCATCATATTGTGATCTACTTGTTCAACAAAGTCAGTGAAGGTGATATGCATGTAATCTATTTTTTAATTAAAAAATGTAGGCAGTTGAGGTTCTCTATAGATTATTTTTCAATATTTTAAATAGGAGATATGTTTTTATTATTATATATGTTTGGTATGAAAAATATAGGTATTGATTTCTACTTAAAATGTTGTTTGTTGTGTTCCAATTTTTATATCATTGTACTAACAAATACAATACAACCTAAACTTTCGTTTTTGTTATATTTGCAACATAGTTATTTCATAATTTATACTTGCACGTGCATGATGTTATCAATATTGAATAGCATTATAACTAAATACAAGATACAAGTGCATGACTACACAAGGTTTGCAAACATTAGATAAAACACATCAATTGAAGAATTACACAACCATCATGAGTTGACATCAATACAATTCTCAACCAAGAATGAAGTGATCGATTCTTATAATCAACACAAATAGAAACAAGGACTTGGAAATGCCTAAAGCAAAAGATATAGTCCATCCCTCAAACATCAAAGTCTACAAGAAAACACCCAAGGAATGAATACACAAACCAGATATCCTCTCAAGCATGTCATGATTAGTTATAATAAAAATACAAAAAAAACATCATGGTATTGCCAAAGTCTAACCAACCATGCCTAATAGTAAAAAGATGGCATTAATACAATCATAGATAGAGGAGATAGAATCTTATCAGCAACAGAAGTAGACACAAGGACTTGGAAATTCTCAAAGCACAAGTTCTGGTCCACACCTCACACATCAAAGTCTACAAGAAAATACCCAAGAAATGAACTGACAAAACAATTATCCTCTCAAGCATGCCTTGAGTAATTAGACATAAGAAAAATACAAAAAATCATCATGGTATTGCCAAAGTCTAACCAAGCATACCTAATAGCAAAAAGGACACCTAGAAAATGACTAAAGGATCAGAAGAACATCAAAATACAACAAATAAAGAAGATGGGAAGGGAATTTAACAAACCCTAAGGTACAACTTTCCTTTATATTTAACTGTCCATAAAAAAATTGACAACTACTTGTTAAATTCATTATTTTTCCACAATCCATCAATTGATAACCTTAAGCTTCTGGATTCAATTGTGATTTTCTTTTTGCACAATGTTTTGAATCATACTCTATGATCCATCATCAGGATAAAGAAGTGCAAGCAGAGAAAAAGATTTTAAACGTTGTGCAAAAAGAAAAACACAATCGAATCTTAAGATTATCAACTACTTGTTATCTAAAGTTGCCTCTTTTAAATATAACTTGTTAGCTATATTGGAATTTCCCCTAGCTATCATGAAATTTTTCCTTTCACTGGTAGAATCGCCCTTGGCCAAATTAGGAGATTCTATAAGTGCATATAGCCTCAAAAGAATAGTCGGGTTCCTAAAGGCACAAATATGACACCGAACTTGTCAAATGAATTCACAAAATGAATAGTAACAAAAAAGATATCTAAGAATGTGTCTTGACAACACCAACAAACATGAACAATTCCTTAAAGCCAAAATAGGTGCATGAATAATCCAATCTAACCTCCATATGTCCAACATTAAAGACAACCACACCCACTATATTTTTCATGTTTTTGAAGAATTATTTGCACTAACGGATTTCATTATGATTAATCTTGAGGTACTCAAAGTCTAAAACACCTATAATCATAGGGATTATTTCACCTATAGTCACACGACCAAGTTCTACTAGCAACACTAGGTATATATTTCATGAATCACATAGCATATATCAATGACAACATGATGATGACATACATTTAACTAGTTTGTTAATTTAATTTTAATATTTAATTCTTTAGTTTTCCCCACTAATTAATGATTTAAATTATATACCAAATAGACTAAAATGTCTAAATACAAGATTCCCTCTAAATGTAGGTGATTAAATGATCTATCAATGTATTTAAAATGTTCAAATATAATATATATAATTTTTATCATTACACGAGTCTCAACAAAGCTATACCACTTTCCAACAAGAGTACATTTAAAGCTTAGTTAACATAAAAATAACACTATAAACTATAAGAATTTTTATCACAACTCAATGTATATTTTCAAAGAAAAAGATAATCATTGTATGATTATAAGGTAGTATTTATATCCCAAACATGGATGTAATACATTCCAAATTTTCTTTGAAGCAACACAACTTCTAGGATTACAACTTTCTTGAATATAACAAGATAGGGTGGTACAAAGTCATGAAAAGCTATAGATACAAAGGATCTATGAAACGTTGCATGAAATATATGATGTTCTAAAATGATTTTTGATGTGCAATCCAATAGTGATCAACAATAGCCAACCATGTGAGACATGTCCAATCCCACCCTTCTAGACTAGGAAACAATCACTATGGTTATCAATCACACTCATGTCACACTCATAGGTTGTTTGCAATCAAGACCACATTACATATTTTTTCTCAGTCACAAGATGGAGTATTTAGATGACTAAATGATAAGGAAGAAAAGGCTAGTCTAAGACGAGAAATGGAATTCCCTCCAAGACAAAGCTAGAAGCAATTTGATGATTGGTCTCAATAGTAAGCAACTCCTAATAACACTTGTCAAATATAATATGTCATTTTGGTCATTGTATAATTAATTTTCTTATTTGTTTATTAAGAGGTAAAGTATCCTTTTCAAATGTTATATGAGATTAAATCTTGTGTTTCTTACTAGTATTTAGAGCATCATATTCCAAGTGTTTCACAATTTAGTTTGGATTCTTTACTATGATATGAAACATCCTATTTTACATCTTCCATCCAATTTAATATTATGATGTAGAGCATCTTAGTTTAGATGTCACATCACACAATTAGATCCACAAACTCTAGGCCCTAACTTCTCTATCATTCTTACCTTACATTCTAAGAAGACTGATTAATGCAATTACCCTTAGGAGGGAAAAGGCCAATTTACATGCAACATGCATCCAAAAGAAATAACATTTTCTTTGGCAAAAAATCATGTTTCCCTATTTAATAATAATATCCCACAAGTTTATAATTCTTAAAAACAAAATGTTTAAGATTTTCTTAAAATATTTCAATATATATGTTTTGCCACTGATGAACATTAAAAAAAATAAAAAAATTAGAACAAAAATATCAAATTCTAAAATAATTAAAATCACTCAAGCGAAACTACATTTACAAGTCTAGCACACATGTTATACATAATAGTGATTGATTTGGATGATTATTTTTATAGAATTGATATCACATGTCTTGCTACTATACATGGAACAAGATATGTTTACAATGCCAAACAAGCCATGTGACAACCTCCAATTAATCACCATTAGGATTTACTTGTACCCGAATATTTCAGTTAAATATTCTATATATTTGTCCAACATGAGCTATAATTAAAGCAAGATAAAATCACACAATCAACATGTAATTCAAAATTTTATATAAATTAATTATGACTTCATTATAATGACACGATTAATATAAAATTTAATCATATTAAAAAATAATGTTGTAAAATCATAGAATGTACCCAACTAATATATATATTTTAAATAAAAATATTGAAGCTAGAAGAACTACCCAATGTTTGTGTGTTCAAGAAACAATACAAAATATAATATAAATATATAATAAAATTATTGTGCATGCAAAATACTTAGACACTTATAAACCTTAAATAATTTTATTATTTTATTTTATAATTTGTCTATTTTATGAACAATATATTTTTAGATAGATTTAAATAGTTAAAATGTTAAATTTTATGATAATTATAAAGACAATGACAATGAGGGTGATATGCATGCAATTTTTTTTTTCCATTAAAAAATGTAGGCAATTAAGGCTCCCTATACTTTTTTTTGGCATTTTAAGTATGAGATGTGTTTTTTAATTCTATATATTTGATATAAAAAATATAGGTATTGATTACTACATAAGATGTTGTTTATATCATTATACAAATAAATAAAATACAACTTAAACTTGAAAAAAAAATGAAACATAGTTATTTCATAACTTGTGCTTGCACACATTATATGGTCAACATTGAATAAAAATATAACCAACACATGAATAATAAAAGTGTATTAGTACACAAGGTTTGCAAACATTAGATAAAATCACATCAATTGAAGACTTAGATAATCATCATGAGTTTCCATCAATACAATTATCAAGCAAGAATGAAGTGATCAATTCTTATAATCAACACAAATAGAAACAAGGACTTGGAAATACTTAAAGAAAAAGATATTGTCCATCCCTCAAACATCAAAGACTACAAGAAAACACCCAAGGATTGAATTCACAAACCAAATATCCTCTTAAGCATGTCATGATTACTTATAAGAAAAATACAAAAAAACATCATGGTATTGCCAAAGTCTAACCAACCATGCCTAATAGTAAAATGACGAATATAAAATGACTAAACGGTCACAAGAACATCAAAATAAATTAAACCAAGAAGATGGGAAGGTAAAACAAACCCTAAGGTACAACTCTCCTTTATATTTAACTTTGCAAAAAACATCAACAACTACTTATTTTGTAAAAGTTACCCCTTTTTATTATAACTCACTAGCTATATTGGGATTTCCCCTAACTAACATGAAAGTCCTTTCCCTTGGCCAAGCCTCAAATGAATATCTAAGGGTTCCCAAAGGTAGAAATATTACACCAAAGCTATTAAATGGATTGGTATACAGAATAATTGATGAAGGGTACTTCCCTTACTAACCCAAACACACACAACATAGAAAGGAAATAAATAGAAAATTGTAAGAACAAAAAAATACCAAGAAGAGAAACACTTTCTTTCTATTATCTTCAATTGAATGACATTACACTATTTAGAAATATAACATGCTACAACCACATGGGCATTTTTATTGAAATAATCTACAAGACAGAGCCACCAACTACCTTGTTGGAATTGAGCCCAAACCCCACCTTCATTCCTTTATATGAAGGACCAATAACCCGTGCCTTAGAATATTCTAGAAAGTGAAACTTTCCCATTTTGGTTCCTAGGGTTCAATTTCCCGCCTAAGTGTGCATTGGAACTTGAATCTTGATGGTACAACTTTTAGAAGCCATAACTTTCGCACCATGGACCCAATTGGCTATTATAAACACTTTTCAGAAACCTCTCAAAGCGCTCTTTAGCTTGCGAGTGCAAATCATCATTCTCAACGAGTTTTGACCCCTTTCAAAGACTAAGGCCTTCAAAATTGAGTTCAAAGTTTTTGTACTACCCCATCAAAATTTAAAAAAATCAGTATCTTCAAGACCGTACTTCATATTGCCATGAGACTTTACCAACATGCTTATGTATCCAAAATGAACATCCAGAGAAAAAATTGGAACAATCCATGCTCAAATGAAAGACTTACTAAAAATAGTAAACTTTTCAACAATAGTAACCCTACCCAAAATAATCCTTATTGAAAAACTAGACAATATTATTTGGAGTGATGCAAGATTGCTCTTACACCCTGGATGCTCCTACATCAATAATAACCAAAAAGACATCTAAGAATAAGTATTGACAACAAAAAGACACATGAACAAGTTTTCAAAGCCAAAATAGGTACATGAATAATCCAATCTAACATCCATATGTCTGACACTAACACACCCATAATCACTATATTTTTCATGTCGTTTAACAATTATTTGCACTCATGAATTTCAATATGGTTAAGCTTGAGGTATTCAAAGTCTAGAACACCTATAATCATAGTTTTAAAAAATAAGGATTATTTCACCTCCAATCACATGACAATGTTCTACTAACAACACTACATATTTCATGTATCACAAAATATATATGGATGAAAAATGATGACAACATACATTTAATCAATATTTTTAATTTACTTTTAGTATTTAATTCCTTAGTTTGTCCAGTAATATTAATAATTTCCATTATAGACTTGTACAATATAAAATGATGAGTAATTATATGATGTAGATCATTGACCAAATCATGTTGTGCATTGGAATACAAACCTACCCTTAAACCAATATGATTAGCACAACCCAAAAACAATGAATGGGTGCTAATGCAAGATCTAGGTAAAAGGGGGATTTGGGTATTCCTTATGGAATAGAGTGTGATAAATATGATAAGTAAACATGATAACTGATTAAAGAAATGAAAATTTTATATATGAAAGTAAGTGCAAGAGGGAAATAGAAAGGATGAACTTGCTTTGAAGATAGGAGAGGAGGAACAAACTTTAGATATGGAATTGACTGTCACAGATCTGCCAGAGTAAGAAATGGTTCTGGATCTAGAACTCTGGTACGTTTAACTCTCGACTGTGAAATTTATGGAACCAAAGGACTATATTCAAAAAATTCAACCTTGTCCAAGAAAGTCAACCTAGTCCTCGAGGCTCAAAAACTGATCAAATCTATGAAGGATCTATTACTGGTTTTGAAACTCTTGAAATCCAGATCCAAAACCCTGAAACCTATTATTGCACACAAAAAGAAGGGGAAAATGTTGTGGAAATGGGATTGCCTTGGTCAAGTCCCTGTATAGGAATTAACCTTGAAATTAAATTGAAGTTGCATAAGAAAAGATGAAATGTAATCTAGATCTAAAACATAAATCACCTTATACCTCAATAATGCAATGCCTCTTTGGAGATGATCATAAGTGTTGATGCAATACTTGGAATCCAAAAAAAACCAATAATAAATCATGGAACCAAACCCTTGAATGATTAATTTTGTATTTTTTCACAATATTGGATTGGGGAAGAAAGAGAAGAAGACATGAAATGCTTGATGGCTTCCTTGCACTTGAATCTCTTGAATGCACAATGGATGAATGATAGCTTTCATGTAGATGTCTCTTGATCATGAATTGAACATATATAATATATGTATCATGGATTGCACAATAATGGATGTCAAAATGAGAGGGAGAGGTCTCTGTTATACACATTTTAGGGCCCATATTTTGCAAGGTCGACTCATATTAAGAAACTAGGAGAAACTGTTAGGAATAACAGTCCACCAACACAACTGAGAGGGGGGATCAGTTGTGAGCCAAATTATTAAACATTAAACATTATAAACCAAAGCTATAATCCAAATGATAACACAATAAATTCAACACCATAACACAATCGTTTTTTGTCGAGGAAACCCTGTTGAAGTTAAAACCCCAATGGGAATTAACACCCAAAAATAGTGTACTGAGAGTATAGTATCCCTGCTAAAAGATTTAGCCATGTTAGGAGATTATTAATGCATTATAGTACATAGTCCCTGTTAAAGGAAAAATCCCGTCAGGAGTCGAGAGAAAAAAAAGCTCACTGCCAAAAGAAGGTTAATTCCACCTTCAAGACTTACTTGTTGGAAGTACAATAATGGGAAAGCAAGATACTGAGAGGGGGGGGGGGGGGGGGGGG
>MU225672.1:59912-73676 GCA_018584345.1 Thuja plicata
CACATTGTTTCCTATTTCTATAGGTGTTAACTTAAAATTACACATCATGTCTAGGAGAGCTTCCTAAACCTTATGCTTGTCTTCTACCTTCAATTTTTCATACCTTATAAACTTAAAACTAGATAACTCTACATAATTTCTCAATTTTTCACATACCTCATTAATATCTGTAGGTCTCTTGAATTATGTTGTTGGTATGTTGTTGGGTTCATTAGTTTGAGTTTTTTCTTTGTCACTTTCTGGATCCAAATGCAGTTTTCTTCTTGGTCTCTTAACTTGTAGGCTTGACACAGCCTTTGTTGCAAATTTTGTCTTCGATCCAAAACTAATTTCTCCAACCTTCTTTACATAAACTTTAGTTTGTTCTACTGGTGATGTGGCAGTAGATGCCCTTGTCCTTGGACAATTTGCAATGGGAGGGGTAACTCTAGGTTTTGCTTTACTCGGCTTCGTTACCTTAGCTACTGTTGGCCTCTTTCCTTTTGCCTTAGCAGTGATCTCTTCTTCAAATTCACTAACTTCTACTTATTTTTTCTCAGATACATCTTCTCCTTGTCCAGTAGATGTGTCTAGAGGTGCATCCTCTAGCTCTTCATCACTCAGCAAGCCAACCATCTTTTTCAGATTTTTCACAATCTTTTTCCTCTTTCTTTCCTTGGTTCCTACCTTAAGATTCATTGAAATCTTTGCCTTTGCTTCATCAAAATTTCTGAATCTTTTTTCTTTGGTATCAATCTCCTTTGTTAGAAGTACTTTGATAGCTACTAATGCTTCATCAATATTAACTTCATAGGGAAATGGCTCCAGCCATGATACCCTAGGTGTCACAGCCTGAATATAGGTGTAATCTGTATCAACTAAGAAACATATCTCTTCACAGTGCTTCTCCACAAGTGAATTGGGAGTTCCGGTCCTCAACCTCATTCTCTTTTTGAATTCCACAAAATAATTTCCCATAATAGTATTGAAATTGTTGCCTAATTGTTGAATACATTCACTAATTTGTAAAGTGATGGATCTGTCCTTCTTCCAAACAATATTTCCTAGTGTAGGAAATGACTTCTATACATAGACGAATATACACATTAACAAAGAGCCAAACTTACAAGATGAGCTTTTGGATTTCCTAATTGATAGTAATTTCTCATGTAGTTGTGTCAACTACAGCTTGGCAAGGTCACAGGTGTGATTATTTTTTACTATCTTCCATGCCTAGTCCATAGCTATACAGGGAACACTATCCAGTCGGCTCGACTAATAGAACTTGTGTGCAATCAATCTTACTCCAAAGTCAAGTTCTAAGTCTTCAATTATAGAGATGGTCATACCTCTGTTGTTCCAGATAGCTCCAGTGTTAGCTACTATCTCTTCTTTCTTCTGATCTCTCATGGTCCTTTTACCACTGATAATAAGATATCCAATAACTCGATGGATAATATATTTTGTGATCTTTACTGGTCCATTGTCCAGCCACATATGCATATTATGAACTTGACGTAGGACAACCTTAATCCATTAATCCTTGAATTCTGTCAGAAAATATAGGGCACGAGTTAACCCTTTGTTGGCTAAATGTTTGAATTCATCTTTTAGAATTCCATTTACACATAACTTGTCATAGAATTTTCTCAATTTTCTATCGCCCACTTCGCCAATTTTTACCATATAACAAGATCTAACATCATGAATCATAAGTACCTTTTGTGGGATCGATGAGAGGGCTCCATTCAGATCACTTAAAATTTCACTTTTGAGAATGGCACAAAAGTTTGGTGGTGCGCATGCATCACTCCTTACTAACTTAATTTGATTCAAATCCTCCTCCATTCCTTTGTCTGGTGCAAAAGAACTTGCAACCATAATCTCTTGAACTTAGGGTTCGAGAGTGAAGAATAGAGTACCTCGGCAAAAAATCACTTCACATTGTTCAACTTAGGGTTGTCAATGACACACTGACAAAATTATCGAAACACACTTTGCTAAGATCAAATTTTGCAACTTCTTCAATCGCTCTGTAAATGCTAAAAATTTGAAGGTAAAAATGACTAATAGACTGTTCATCCTTATATAGACTCGAAAGGTCAAGATAGGTAAGCAATAAATATTTTTCCCGTTAGGTTAGTGCAAGCCAGCTGTCATCAACCGACCAACACAACTTGCATACCACTCAGCTTACCACACTCGGCTATCACACAACTTACTCGGCCAACCAACTTGGCATCTATAGTGTAGATAAATCTTCTCAGGACTTGTCACAAACATGTCCTGGTACATCTTAACATATGTAGATATGGACTTTGGAACATTTACATATTAGGAACTGATGTAAGATTTGAAATTTTAATGTTGTTCCTTACATACCTCTATTGCTCAGTTGGAGATGGTGTGATCACCTGATCCATTGGATTGGGTAACCTCGGCTTGAGTGGATTCATTTCTCCTCAGCTCTGTTTTCCTCACCCATGTCCGATTCATCTGTGCTCTTATTTCTTCAACAGTAGGAGCACGAACTCTTGTCCTACACTCTCTCTTAGTGTGACCTATCTTCAAAAAACTAAAATAGACTAACCTTCCATTCATCCAACTCTTAGATTTCCCTCTGACATGTGTCTTTAAGAAATCTTCAGGTGCATGTCCATATTCTTCACAGTAATGACAACTCTGCCTTGTATTATAATCCCAATTGTAAGTGTTTCCTTTCTTATATGATTTTGTTTGTGTCTTTGATGTCCATTGCTATTTAGCATTGGATCTATAGTCTTGTGCCTTATGACCATGTTTTTGACACTTGTAACAATAACCATTAAATCTTGGTTTGGGGGGTGTATCACTTGCTTCAGCCCAACATTCATGTGCTTTATGTCCAAATTTCTTGCAATTAAAATAGTAACCATTAAACTTAGGTTTAGGATTGGACTTACCTTTCTTGCTTCGGCAAATGTTTTCTATATGACCTAGTTTTCCATAGTGGTGGCAAATAGGCTTGTTGTGTTTTGTCTTTGCATTCCTCCTTTCACCATTCTTAGATGATTCTCCTTTCTCAGTAGATGTCTTTGGTTCAGTGTGACCTAGTCCAGAAGAATCCTTTGACCTTCTTGATGCTTCCATTAGATTCTCAAAATGAGTCAAAGCTTCATTAGGCTTATTCAACCTTTCATTAAGTTCCTTCTTAGATCTCAAATCATCTTTCAATTAATTGTTCTCAGATCTTAGATTTATCATTTCCATATCTTTCCTACTAATCTCCTGATTTGCAAGTAGTAGTTGATTTCCCATGTCAACCTAATTGATTGTCATCATTTGAATATCACGTGTCCTTTCATCAAGTCTAATAGTTATCACTCTTTTATCTTCTTCTGCCATAGCTTTTCCATCTTCAGCTTTCTTCTTTTGTTCCACTACTTCACATAGTCTTACTGTCTGCATTTCTTGTTCTCTTTTCAAGTTTATGACTTCTTCACACAGTGCATTGTTCTTTTCCAGTAGATTTGTAGTTACTGCATCACTCTTAGTATAATCTCCATTCTGAAATATATTTGCAGTGTCATCTTCCTGGTAATGAGTATCATTCATTTGTTTAGCCAAATATTTCCTAGCTATCAATGATTTATTCAATTCATGTCTTTCTATCTCAAGCTGATGTAATGCTAGCTAGATCTCAATCTTTTGATTTTCAATAACTTTACCCAACTTGTAAACCTCCGTCTCAAGATTTGTTCTCACAAGCTGATTAAAAGCTTTTGTAGGTGAACTGTGCTCTGATACTAATTGTTGGATGTATAATAATGGGAAAGCAAGATACTGAGAGGGGGGGGTGAATCAGCTCTTCAAACTTAACCACTTAAAACAAATTGATCCACATTCATACATATATGAAATTAACCTAACATTAGATAGCATCCATAACATGAAATATGTAACTCATAACATAGAATTTTGGTAACCTAGAAACCCAAATAGGTAAAACTGGGGTGGGGATGACACCCACAAAATATTTACTACTGCAGCAATAAAGTGTGCCTGTTAGGGCTACAAGAGTTTGATTGCAATATGAAATCTACCTAGTTAAAGTTCTGTTTAGTTAAGAACTAAAGATCATTACAATCTACCTTGTTAAAGGATTTCAACTTACAATAAAGTAAGCACTCTGCTAAGAGATTTAAGATGGTCTGCTAAAACCACTCTGTTAAGAGATTTCACCTGATACACATGTTAGAATGTTCCAAGTAGTGATCCTTCATTATACACTTTGATGTTGATGACATATCTTCTCTTTCCAATAACTTCTGTGATCTCTCAATCTGATATGTCTTTACTCTGCTTTTCACTGCTCTGTCATTCTGCTTGATCTAGGCTTCTTCTCAAAATGACTTACTGTTGATCTCTTATGAGAAACAACCCTTCTCTGTATATCTCTTTTTCACACTCCTCTTTCTAGGGTTAGAAGAAATCTTATTATATCTTTTTAGATCTGGTAGAAACATCTAGATCAACAATCAAGATCTATTGTTTATACCTCCAATGCATTCTGATTTCCTGATTGGCTCCATACCATGCATAGTATAAAACAATTAAACATGAAATTAACTCAGTAGACAAATATTAAATGCATACAAATGTCGGCCCAAATCTCATACAAGTTGGCCTAAACCTTTTACATCAAAGTTTGAATCAATCCTAACATGTATGCAAAAATCTGTTCTGCTCGGCACTAAACATCTCTATCGCTCGACACTTAATATTCTACTCGGCTCGACATGATATAACTCGACAACCTAAAAATTGCTCGGCAATGTTGCTCGGCCATAGTGATAACCAACTAAAACTGCCTAAGTAAATGACTAAGTGTGGGTCACTAATCATCAACAAAACTTAGGGATTAACATTATTGTCTGAAATACAAGTGTATATGAAATATACAATCCAATAAACTATCTGATAGGAATTGTCTTTGCTTGGTCAGTTCCAATGAAGTATCTTAATCAGAACATCTGCTCTACATCCAATAGACTTTGCACAAACAAGCTCACAAATTCCACACTTCATTGTTATCAATCTCTTCACAAAAGAAAACAACTTTCTTTTATTCATGTTTACAATAAGAAATCAGGTCAACCAATTAAGACTTTCCCAATGCACAAATAATTACATAATGCCTTGCTAAGAAACACACGATACCTATAAAAAGTAAAAATAAATTACAACTCAATGAATATTATCCAAGATTTGTAATCCACGCTCAAAATCCATAATACACGCTCCATCTATGAAGTCGGCCTCAAATAGGTCTTCTCTAGAACACACGCCACAACTGACGTCACCAAGAGTCTTGCAGCCCAAGAATCATAAAAATAATTCCTCAACTTGTATTTTTCCATTCATCAAGCTCGCATAACATGAATTGATATCACATGCAAGTTATCCTCAAAACTTAGAGACTAACTTTGTCATAGTTCACTATCACTGTCCAGTACCCAGTCTTCACTAAAATAATTGTAACTTACTCCATATGAAATATTAAGCCAAGCAACCTTAGACATAAGATCAGAACACATCCCTGTACACATCTTCATCTTTGCATACTCTAAATAAAATTTATAGCACCTGTACACTTCCATTAGTCATCTAAGCAACAATAATAACCATTCTTTTATGCCTCAATAGAAACATATGTTGACATCAGTGACAAAACATGAATGCCAAAAACAACAATAGAAACCAATTCCAATAGAAACACCCCGACATTGGGCTTGGATCCCACTTAAATTAAATTCTGAAGGACAAGGTTGACTTAGTTCCACCTAGTCCAGGACAAGGCATACTTAAGTTAACCTTGTCTAGGCATACTTTTGTAAATTTTGTGCGGGACCTAGGGTTGTGTGCCAATAAGGGGATTTGAAAACCAAAATCTACTAGGAAATAAAGGCAAATCCTAGAATCTTAAAATGAATGTAAAGGACCTAAGTGAAGATGAAATATGTGATTGGATGAAAAATGAGAAATCATGCATATAAGTCAAAGTAATTATCAAGTTTTGAAAAAATAATGTTGATTTGAAGGATGCATAAGGGCTAGAAGAACATGAAATCAATGTGAAAACCCATACATTACTAAAATAGGGATAAAAATGAACACCTAATAAGGTTTCATATATTTTAGGATGGTACATTTAGCCCCAGGAGTATGAGTCTGCTTCATGCTCATGGTAAAGTAGAAGAATGAGAGAAAGATGAGGATCATGAGAAAACTACAAGGAGATAAGACATTGCTAAGTTCAAGGACACAAGCCCCCAAACTAAGGATATTAACTCGTACATCCATATGAAATGATATAGAAAAAAACAAATGCCTAGAGCTTACTAAGCTTCCAAGTCAACTAGTTAAAGATACTTGCTAGAGAAAATGTCTCAACTATTAGTATCATTCTTATAAATCTATTGCAAGAGCACAATTGGTCACCTGAAAATAGAAAGAGCATACATAAAATATAAGATAAGACTCCATGATCCAATCCAATAGAAAAGTGTATTATGTTACAGAATCATGGAGGAGAGATCAAGACAATCATGGATGACACAGGCTAGGAAAATCATGTTGTAGTGGGTGTTCTATAAGAGATAGATGAAAGAGAGAGAGAAGGGGGAAATATTTTAGTAAATTGTGTTATGATAGTTCCACCTATCAAAGAGAGGAGGAGGATCAGTCCAAAGATCCAAAAAGTGATCAGTCAAAGGACTAAATGTGCGCGGTTAATTAAAGGACCAAGAATTTATGGTCAAATGGTCTAACAAATTCTGTTATGCTAGTCAACCAATCTCAAATATATTAAAATGAGAGTGATTTGGCCCTACAAAATTGTGTCATTCTAGTGTACTCTCACTATCATGCTTAAAGTGAACAAGATATATGCAATAAGGAGACTATGTATACCCACCTTAAGATGGAAAAATGAATACTATTTTGTCATCTTAAAGAAATGATGAACAGGGATAAATAAGTTTTAATACCAAGACATTATCCACAACAAACATCCATTCCAAACCAAAGAGGTCAAAACTCTTATACGGTCATGAAAAAGATGAATGCAAAGAGATACCATGAAAGAAGTGTAAAAGGGATCCTTGTGAAGGATACACCATTGTTTAGTCTTCAAGATAAGGGACATTCTTATCATGGAACCCAATAGTGAATAGTGAAATATGTTTTTGATTTAAAAACCAGCCAAACCAAGGGGGCTAACCCAAATAAAACACAACCAGCACGAGAAGTGTAGACTACTAGCACACTACCAGAGTCAGCAAACCCTTTGCCAATCCCTTTTTTAAAAATCAAAAACAAAAAAAATAAAAACAACAGGCCCCAACTTCACCATGAAGTTGGTAACCAGCCTGTTAAAACAAAAAAACCCCAACTTCACCATGAAGTTGGTAACCAGCCTATGCAAGTTAGTACCACCAGAGTTTAAACCAAAACCAGAGTAGTAAACATCGGTAATATAGACAGAAGAGTTAAACATAGAAAAAAAAAAGTCCTAGAGTGGCCAACCAATGAAACCAGCCAAAAAATTTGAGCATCAAAAAGGAACATAAAACTACTTGGGGTTATTACCCCCTACACTAAGCAGCAACTTGAGCCAATCTTCTACAAGAAATTGGAAGAGTTTCCCATCATTCTGATCCTCCCTTGGGGTAACCACTTTTTCCATGTGCAACAACAGGAGGGTTGTTGCCACTAAATGCATGACTTTGAACGCAAACCCATAAATTGTGTTGAAACTTTGCCCTAAATCCTTGATTTACTCTTTAACCTCCTGAAGATCTTTCTTGGAGATAGAATCTAGGAAGGAGGTATGCAGTTGCTTTACATCCTTCTGCAATTGAACAATGTCCCCCACAACTTCAATCTCACTCTCAGCCTCCACCTTGCTTTCCTCTGGGACCTCCTCCTTGTTACCATCATTATCCTTCTTAGTATCTATCTCCTCTAGGTAGCTGGGCGGAGAGGTAGCCATGAGTGGTGACTCTAATTTCTTACCCTCAAAAAGTTTCTTATTAGACAGGTCAATGGTGGGCAATTTGAAGCTAGCAGAAATCGGGGATGAATTGTGGCTCTTCTCACCCCCCTCCAAAGACCAGGAGACCTTGTTTTTTTTACCATGGATGTTCTCGCCCTTCTTTATTTTCTTCCCTTTCTCATTCTCCGCACTACTTTCCTTCTTCTTTTCCCCCTCCTCCTCTGAGTCACTATCTTCCTCATATTCTTCCAAATACCTCTTCGTGACAAATTTTTGCTTATACCTACTATTAGAGGAAATTCTTTGGGACCTTCTCCTGCTGTTGTTATCATCTTCCTCCTCCTCCAAATCAATATTTATTTGGGCTCCACCCGCCGGACCCACCTTATCAATATTGGCCTTATTATGCACAGGGGTTTTAGAGGATGAAGTTGGGTTAGAATGAGAACCCATTAACTCTATGTTTTGGAGGATGAAGTGGAGTTATAATAGTGAAATACATTATGACCAATGATGCACATACTTAATGTAAACCAATATTCTATCTAAGATTGTATGACACATGATAGAAAAATGTCACTTAGTCAAGGGAAAAGTGGATCCTTGAAGAGGATGAGAGAGATTGATATAATACCCTTGCCCCCCAAGTGTGGAGACAAGGATAAAAAGAGCCTATTATGCTACTTGCAAAGTATGATCACACCATGCATGCCAATGAACCCCCAAGGAATAGGCTAACAATGTTACATGGTGTGGAGTAACATAATAGGAATTTAGATGTTATTTAAAGAAATTAGTATTGAAAATACCTCATTGTGATATAATATGTGAATAATTTCATTATCAATGAGTTTTTTAATTTTTTAATGTAAGGCTCGACATTCAATAGTAGAGTGATCATGATATCGGTGATACATGTAGAAAGGAGGATTGATAGGACTTTGGTTATATATATATATATATATTCATTTAGGTCTAGTAATAATATTAGCATGAAAAAGATTTGGAAAAATTAGTTCTTGTTTAAAGGTAGATATAGAAGAAGTGTTAGATGATAAAGGAGAGGATGCTTCAATAGGTTTCTTACTATTCTCCATGCTTCGTTGCACACATCGTGAACCATGTTTGGGTTTGTGATTCACAATAGTGTTTTCATTGAGAGTAACAATTTGTGGCTACTTGTAAGGATTAAATAATAATCCATATGAATATGCATGCCCCTCGTTTCCTAAGGGAACTTGAATTCCTTGTTCATGTTTTCCACATCCATTTCCATTGAATCCATGTCTTGCTAATAAATTATAACCAGTGCTATAATGAGAATCCATATCAGAAAGAGTTAATGGAGCCTTGTAGGTCACTATGTCATCATAGTTAGGTTTGATAGTTTATAAATATTCATTAGGAGTGGAAGCAACAACAAAATTTTTACTAATCACATTAGAAAGAGGATTTTTTTCTGTTGGATTCTTTGTCAAGTTTATATTGTTTAAGTTCCAATGTTGAGACTTTGTATTCTCTAATAAAAGTTGGGTTTAAATCTAAGGATCCCTAATCATCGTCTGAAAGGACACTAGTGGAAGGAGGATCATCCTTTAGATCTTGATCTTGTTTTTCTTTAATTGACACAGGTTTATTGCTTGACTCAATATTCAAACAACTATTCGGTCTATCATCTACCATAAGTGTGTACATTATATTTTTGTAGATAAACTTAGATTTTTGATGGAGAGTGGAAGGAACAACATGCACATCGTGTAACCAAGGTCTTCCAAAAATAAGGTTATAATTAATAGGTCTAGGAAGAACATGAATAGGAGTATCCAGAATAATTGGTCCTACTTTAATAGGTAATGTGATAATGCCCAATGATTTCTTAGAAATATTTTCAAAGCAACGAGTAGGAATATAATCAGGTTTAACAGTTGAAATATCATCTTTTATCTCTTTAAACATGTCTATACTACATACATTTTGTCTAGACCCATTATCAATTAAGGTCCTAAGAATGAGATTACCATTTATAAGGATGACCACCATAATGGAATCATGTTGATCTTGAACTTCTTTAGAAATTAAATCAGCATTGGTAAAAAAATTTGGTCCTAGATAGGCGTAGCATGCATACAATCCAAAAAGGAATTGATATGATCTTGACTAGGTGCTGGAGTTGGAAGAGTGGTTAAATCATTTTTCAAGGCTTCATGATATGTAGGAGAAGTTTGAAGAAGTTCCCAAAGAGAAATCTTATCTAGAGTTGCATGTAATTTATCTACCAAATCATGCTCCTTTCCAAGATGTTGAGGAAGATGGGGTGGAGGAGGAAGCATGGGTTGAGAATGTGGGAGAGAAGTAGGAACAACCAGATTATTAGGTTGAGGATTTTTTCTTGTATGATAGGTTTGAGCTACTTCATGATAATACTTAATAAACTCCAAAGGATTCCTATTTTTTTCCTTTCACGGTTATAATTGGCTTATTTAGAGTTTGAAAATAATTTTTTTTTATTATATCTTTCAACTATAATCAAAGGTGTAGTGAAATTTTGAGAATAATGTTGAGGATAACCCTTAATATTAACCACATGTTTGTTAGGTGTTTGGAATGAATTTGGTTGAGTGCATCCTTTGACAATTATCACAATCTTGTTGGCTACCATAGATTCAATATAAACAATAATATTGACCTGATCAAGATCTTGATTGTTCATGGGTTCATCACTATAAGGGAGAGCATAAAGGAAATTAGTAATGATATTATCATCTTCTTGCAAGGTTTTCTCATAAGTAGGACAACATTTAGAATAGGGACTAGGAACTTCCATTAATGCTTCATCTTTAGGAGTGTCAAATGAAGGTAAGATGATATTAAGGAAGGTGTTTATAATTTCATCCTCTTGCTCTAAAATATCTTCATAAAGGGGGAATGTTTTAGGATAAGGATAAATGTAAAGCATGAATGTGTTATCTATATAGGTTATTATAAGTAATTTCAACTATTATATAACCTTTTTGAACCAAATTTATTTGATGAGGGAGAGAATAGTCAATGTTATCACTTATTGGTTCATCCCAAGCACGGAGATCATTGGAAGATTTAGGAGAGGTATAATCATAATTAATCCAGGCTTCATTCCTAGATGGAAATATATCACAAAGGGAATTATAAAAAGTTTATCAAGGTATGCTCATGGGGGAAGCACACATCAAGAGAAGAGTAACATCAATCTTCAACACTTCTCTTAAAACATAGAGATTATTAAAAGAAGGGTTAAAAACATCTTCTTGCACCAATATGGCCTCATGAAGAGGGGGACCCTTAGGAGAGGGATAAAGTGATAAAAGGGAGGATAAGCCACTATCACCTTGATAAAATGGATGCATCATAAACATAATCTAATATGAAGACATAAATTTTTGTTTTTGTCCTTTTTCATCAATGTAATGCATAAACAAGAAATGAGTTGATCTAGATGGAATAACTAATGTATGAAATATTATAAAATGGATATGGATATGTAATTATATGTAAATACAATAATTTAATGAATAGAATATCTAAATATCTATAAAACGTAAAAATTAGATCTAGATGTCAAATAAAAATAGAATGTCATGAAAAGAGGATCTAACCACAAAAAATCAAAAGGAGGAAATGTCATAAGTTAGGTTCACCAAAATGTACAATATAAAATAATGAGAAATTCTAGGATGTAGGTCACTCACCAAATCATTTTTTCATTGGAATACAAACCCATCCTTAAACGAATCTGATTAGCACAACCCAAAAAGGATGAAGGGGTGCTAATGCAAGATCTAAGCAAAAGGTGGATTTGGGTATTCCTTATGGAATAGTGTGTGATAAAAATGATAAGTAAATATGATAACTGATTAAAGAAATGAATTTTTTTTTTATAAAATTAAGTGCAAGAGGGAAATAGAAAGGATGAACTCACCTTGAAGCTAGGAGAGGAGGAATAAACTTCATATCTAGAATTAATTGTCATAGAATAGTTGAAATCAGAAATGGTTCTAGATCTAGCACTTTGGTACTTGAAATTGCCAACTATGAAATTCATGGATCTGAAGGACTATGTAGAAATTTTTTTTTCCTTTTCAAAGAAAGTCGACCTAGTCCTAGAGGCTAAAAAATTGATGAAATCTAGGAAGGATCTATCATTGGTTTTGAAACTCCCAAAATATGGATCTAAAACCTTGAAAACCTATTCCTGCACACAAAAAGAAGGGGAAAATGTTGTGGAAATGGGTTTTCCTTGGTCAATCCCCTATATAGGAATCAACATTTAAATTTAATTGAAGTTCCATAAGGAAAGACAAAATATAATCTAGATTTGAAACATAAATCACTTTATACCTCAATAATGCAACACCTCTTTGGAGATGATCACGACTGTTGATACAGTATCTTAGACTCCACAAAAACCCAATAGAAAATCATGGAACCAAACCCTTGAATGAGGAATGTTGTAGTTTTCCATAATTTTGGATTGGGGAAGAAAGAGAAGAAGAAGAAGACTTGAAATGCTTGATGGCTTCCTTTCACTTGAATCCCTTGAATGCATAATGGATGAATCATAACTTGCATGGAGATATCTCTTGATCATGAATTGAAGGTATGTAATGGATGTACCATGGATTTCACAATAATGGATGTCAAAATGAGAGGGAGAGATCTCTTTTATACACATTTTGGGCCCCAAATTTTGCAAGGTTGACCCTTATTAAGCACCTAGAAGAAACACCCCCACATTGGGCCTGCAACCCACCTAAATTCAATGCCAAAGGATAAGGTCAACTTAGTTATAAATAGTCAAGGACAAGGTCGACATAATTTGAACTTGTCCATCAATACTATTTTAAAGTTTTCTTGGGACCTAGGGTTGTGTGCCGAGAAGGGGATTTGAAAACCTCAATCCATTTGGAAATCAGGGAAAATCCTAAAATCTAAAAATGTAAGTAAAAGACCAAGGTAGAAGATGAATCATGTGATTGTATGAAAAATGGGAAATCATGCATAGAAGTTAGAGCCACTCTCGATTTTTGAATAAATAATGGTTATTTGAAGGATACACAAGGGCTAGAAGGAAGTGAAATCAATGTGGGAACTCAAACATACTAAAATAGGGCTAAAAATAAGCACCTAACAAGAATGCTTACTTTTTAGGATGCTACAAGAACAAATGGACTAAAAATCCTACATGGATATGTGTGTGTGAGATTACACCTTCATGAAATTAGGATCAATAACAACAATTCTATGGAAAGAAAAATCAATATAATCTAAGAATTGAAATTAAATCCATGGCATCTCATGGTTCTCTATCTAAGCTTTGTTAAGAGAGCTCTCATCCTTAATCTCTCTCAAGGACAATCCTGGAATGAGAAAATGATAACAAATATGATCTAATCTAGCTCAATTCTCTCAAATAACGTGTGCTTTGAATTCAAAATGCTCATGATATGCTCCTCAAATCAACAATTTGCTTCCTAATTGATCAAAATACTATGGAAAATGCTCAATTACTCTCAATTACTAACAAATTTCCTATAATAAGGATGCTTTGCTCTTGAATTTCTAGGATATCAAAATGCATAGAAAATGGCTTGTATTTATAGTAATTTCCCAAGGGTAGGGGGTAGAGTGAATTGACCATGGTCAAGCCTTGGTTGAGTGAAAGGATTTGAGATGGTTTCAAATGGGGGGACCATTTAAATGGTTGTCCTCAAAGG
>MU225672.1:83659-110986 GCA_018584345.1 Thuja plicata
ACCCTATGCCTTTGGATTAACACCTCTATATGCAAGGGTAAGTTTTGAGGATGTGTGATAGACATATCATCTTGCTCTGAAAATGAAAGACAATGAGGGGCTATGAGATGTCCTACCATGTTCTAAATTTGTCTTCCTCCAAGTTTATAGGAACGATGGTCTCAACCAAGGCCTTTTCCAAGATCTCCTTGTGATTAGGAGATAATTTAAACAACTCCAAAATTAATATTTGTGCTGGATTCTTTTCTAATTGATCCACCAAACTATAGGGATTTGTTGTGGGTGGTGTTTGTTTAGCCAAAATAGTTAGTGTTTTAGGGCCAATAGTAATAGGAGTACCCCCTTGTAGGGTAAACTTTGAGGCTTTCCCCCTTGTGATGGCATTAGAGGCCTCTTGAATAGGTTTCTCTTTGACTACCACAACATTGATAGTATTATCATAAGTATGAGCAAAGTTAACATTATTATTGCCTCTTGCATTAGTCCCATTGTTTCCTCCATTATTCGAATTGGAAGATTCTCCTTTTTCATGTTTATAAAAAGGTTGTTTAAAGGCCGTGTGATCTTCATTATTTTGAGGGCCTTATACTTTTATCACACCATTGTCAATGAGATCTTGTACCACATGCTTAAGACACATGCAATCATTTGTCTTATGTCCTCGATTTCTATGGTACTCACAATGGTTATTCTCACTCCACCAATTCAGCTTGATTTGAGGTTCATATGGTTGAGCTGTTGTTAAGTCAATAATTTTATTTTTCAATAAGTGTCCTTAATGAATTCTCCAATGGTTCACCCAAATTAGTTAATTTAATTTTGGGTGTAGGTGCAAAGAAAGGTTTAGGCTTGTAAGCCCCTTGATTATTCCCAAAGTTGTTATTAGTGTTGTTGTTGTTAAAGGGCACTTTGGGTGCTTGATTCACATTATTGGATTGAATTGAATTTTGAGTTAGATTGAAAGGGGTAGCCTTTAAAGTGTTAGCTTCTACCACTCCATCGTTAACCACTCCTTTATTGTTGTTATTCCTCATCCAAAATCAGTTGTTGTTAGGGGGATTGTGATTTTGATTAGTATTGGAGGTATTGTTGTTGTTCTTCTTCTTGTTATCCTTGTAAAACTTAATTTCTCAACTTTTTACCAATACCTATTCCATTGTCACCCCATTCTCAATTAGGCCTTGAAATTACCTAGGACATTTTAGCCTTAATCAATAGTTCATTTCATGATTCAAGCTATTTACAAAAATATCCATCTTCTCCTTTTCAGGTATACTTTGAGGGTATCTAGCAAATACCGCTCTCCATCATTGTAGGAAAAGTAGGAATACCTCACCTTCTCTTTGTTTGGTGTTACATAAATTAAGCATTGTAACCTCATGTTTGATGTTATAGGAATAATGAGTTACAAACTTAGATGCCAATTCTTCAAAGGTTCGAATGCCGGAGGGTAACTTCAAAAACCATTCCATTGCCATACCTCCCAAACTTCTAGGGAATAACCTCATTAGGTAAGTTGTGTCATGCATCAAATCTAAACTTAAGGTACAAAATTCCCTTAAGTGATCTTGTGGATCAATTTTTCCTTCATATTTTTCATGTTTAGAAAAGATAGCATTCGTTGGAAATGGAACCATGATTAGTGATTTATCAAAGGGAAAAGGACACAAAGCCTCAATAGAAAAGGGTTTAGGAACCCCGCTTTGTTTTATCATGTCCAATTGGATTTGGAAAAGTTGGAATTGATTTTTCATGTTGTCAATGGGTTTAGCCTCAACTTCTTTTTGTTTAAGTTTGTTAACATCATAATCATGTGGAAGTTTGAGACCCATTTGTGCTAGGTCTAGAAAGTACTTTTCCTTGTCTTTTTCCAACACTTTTTCCATAAGCTTCATGAAGAAAGGACTTTGCATAGCTTCATTGACCTTCTCATCAGTGGCTTCTTCATCATTAGGGTCAATATTTCCCCCATTATTATTATTGTTCAACCCTTGGTTGTTAGGTTCAATGTTAGCTCCAAGATTTTTGTTGTTTAACCCTTGGTTATTAGGGTCATTGTTTTCTCCTCCATTGGTATTATTATTGGATCCTTGATTGTTAGGGTTAGCATTACCCCCTCTGTTATTGCTAGTGTCCTTATTAACATGATTGATTTGGTCATGATCCATGTTGCCAAATGGAAAGGACATTGTTGGTTCTGTTTCCTTGATGGGTTCTTGTAACAGTCTTAAAGAACTAAAAGGATCACCCATAAAAGGACACTCTTGCCTTAGATAAGATCTTTCTAGTTGTAGGGTAGCCTTAATGTAATGAGATCATGTAAAAGCCAAAATTAACATAAATCAAATGAATATCCTAGTATTTTATCTCACTTAAGTGATCAGTCCATGGATGATTTGTAAAATGTCTAATAATGGCGATTTCTGATCCAGTTGAGTATACACAGAGGTAAAACATTCAAAAGCGTATCCAAAAATGTAATTTCCTTATTTTCAAACCCTTGGTATATATCCACTATTTTCCCTTCTTTTTTTTTGGGTGGCTCTTTCTTGTGTGTAGGTGGCCTTTAACTGTTGATACGCAGTCACTAGAATTTCTTTACGCGGCACTTTGTAGTTAGCAGGCAGCGTTAGCCCGTTGATAGGCAATTTTAGACTGTTGAAATGCGGCACTTTCCAGTGGATTACACGGATTTTGAATGTTTAAAAGTGGCATTTCAAGGTTGTAGGCAGCCCATGATTGTTTGTAAGAAGCCCTAAATTGTTGGTACGCGGCTCTTTGCTGATCAAAGTTGAAATTGTCATTTTTTTTGTTATTTTTTGGATTTAAAAATTTAAATTTTTTTATCAAACTTGTTAAAAAAGAATCTTGCGTGAAAATAGAGTACAAGCTCAACACACACATAAAAATTGTACCATATCCCTAAAACAACACTAAAAGTGTATGCTCTCAGATGTTTTTACGGGTATACACAAGAATTGTTTTCAAACAATCTACCTAGAGTCAAACAAATTTGGATTTTAACAATGGCTCTAAAAAGGTAGGCGTTCTATTTTAACAAGGTTTTAATTCACCTCTATTCTAAATATTTTCAAGTTCCTTTACCCCCTTGCGGGCTTCCCACGTGCATGAAAGTACAATTTTGCGCAATCCCAAAGGACTGCTCAAGGAAGTGAGGATGACTTGCACAAGGTTTAGTCACTTTTCGATTAAGGTAAAGTGCATTTATTTATAGTGGGTCAGATGATATCGCAACAAAAGTGATTGTCTCCCACTTTGGGTCGTTCCCTCTCACCGTCCTTGTAAGGAAAATCTTGGGAGGTAGGCCCTCTAAATCTTTATTCTATCTAGCATGTATATGGAAAGCAAAAATTGAACTTAGTCCAACAAGTTTGGGAATTTGATTCACTCAAAGAGTGAAGAACATATCCCTATTGTCTTCCTTTGTTCCAAACACTTCAAGCAAATCTTTTTATTTTTCAACCCCTTGACAAGGAGGTTCTTAAAATTGAAATGTGTGGTTCAATTTTTTATCCTTTTCTTTGTACTAAATTGACTTTGCATGTTTGGCTTTTTGATTCACTTCAAAAAGTGAAGAGCATATGTCTAATGCTTGTTCAATTTAGCTAATTAGAGGACTTTTCCTAATTATGCTAGATTTAAATGAATGCCATAATTTAATCAATGCAAGCTTGATAAGATAAGTACCTTATTATCGAAGCTAGCAAAGGCTAGGCACATTTTTGATTGATTTTTCTTATTTCAACTTACCTAGTGGCGATCATTCCCACTCTGGCTCCTCCAACAAGTTAGTCAACACAATCGAAACAAAGTGAAGAAAAAATTGGAAATTAAATTGACAATTTCACTGCTAAAAGCTCTTTTAATCAAATTTTGTCAAATCAAGCTTAAATAACTAAGAATGAAAATCAATCAAAGAGTAGGAAATTTTTCTCTATAAGCAAAAAGACACTTTAACATAGTGATCATAAAGGTGTTCTTCTTCCTTTAAGTTCTCTAAAATATTAGATGCATGTATTTGCTTATCATGTTTAGTTTTAATCCTTACCTCTTTGCTAGTCCTTGTGACTCTCTTCTCTAGTTTCTGCACTTTTGGATGATTTTTCATATGCAACAATGAAAAATAAAGAGAATTAAAACAGTGAGCAAATCATTAAAAACTTGATTTAAAGCAAAAAGATCTACGCGGTATTTAATAGCTAATACGTGAATTTTAACTATTACTAAGAGTAATTTAAAACTTTGAAAGCAACTTTTAAATCTTAATAAGCGGCCCTGGAAATTCCACAGGCGACCAAAAAAAAACCACAGGCAGCACAGAAAGTGCAAAGTGCGGTTAAAAGTTGATAGTACGTGGCTCTTGGAAGATCAAAGGCGGTCTTTAGTGTCTGATAGGTCGCCCTTTAAAGATCCAAGCGGCAGAATTTAGCTCACAAGCGGCCTAAGAATGAAAGACATACAAGAAGAACTCTGTACGCGGCTCTTTACTGATCACAGGCGGCTCTGAATGCTTCGTAGGTGGCTCTTCTCCTATTTTCTGTGAAAAAACAAGAAAATGATGCAAAACTCACAAAATTTAAGATAAAAATGTTAGAAATGAGGCCTAAGGCCCCACGGTGGGCACCATTTGTGTGTGTGAGATTACACCTTCATGAAATTAGGATCAATAACAACAATTCTATGGAAAGAAAATTCAATTTAATCTAAGAATTAAAATTAAATCCATGACATCTCATGGTTCTCTATCTAAGCTTTGTTAAGAGAGCTCTCAGCCTTAATCTCTCTCAAGGACAATCCTAGAATGAGAAAATGATAACAAATATGATCTAATCTAGCTCAATTCTCTCAAATGATGTGTGCTTTGAATTCAAAATGCTCATGAAATGCTCCTCAAATCAACAATTTGCTTCCTAATTGATCAAAATGCTATGGAAAATGCTCAATTACTCTCAATTACTAACAAATTGCCTATAATAAGGATGCTTTGCTATTGAATTTCTAGGATATCAAATGCATATAAAATGGCTTGTATTTATAGTAATTTCCCAAGGGTAGGGGGTAGAGTGAATTGACCATGGTCAAGCCTTGGTTGAGTGAAAGTCTTTGAGATGGTTTCAAATGGGGGGACCATTTAAATGGTTGTCCTCAAAGGGTGGGAAAAGAAGACAAGATCCTCAACCCTCATTGGTTGATCAATTTGAGTTGAAAAAAATTAAGAATTATTTAATTCAATCATTTAATTAATTTAGCCATGTAAGGGTGAATTGGTTAGATTTTATTTTTGATTTAAAACTATACAATTAATTGATTAAAATCAATTATATAATTTGATTGATCCCTTTTATGCTTAAATTTGATTATTTGATTTCATGATTATTTAATCCTTTGATTTTAATTTGATTTTGTCTAATTTGCTTGATAAATGTCCATTTAATTTGATTTTGATCCATTTTAATGCATTTTGATGAGATTTAGGGCAATTGGCTGAGATTTGCAGATTTGGATATTTAAGAGACACCTGGTCAATTTTAGGTGTCTACAGGATATATTAATGGTTATGATTTACTGAGGTACTAATCCATATATCTTCACATTCTTTTATTATAGCTATGTTCATGTTACTGTTTGATGTGCTTGTATGATGAGAGACGAAGTCGTAGTTATAACTTTTAAGATTCACACGATGTCTTGATCCCCTTCATTTCCTATTATTATGATATGTATATGTATGCATTGTTGGATTAACTATGGAAACATAAGTACTGAGAGGGGAGGGGTGAATCAATGCTATAAAAACTTATAACATCTAATATGAACATTTACCGAACTGAATACATTGTAGATAAATATTATAATGCATATAACTCAAAATAGAAAAAGATATCTCATGACCTGGTGCCATGATTTTTGGTCATGCATAAATACTTGGTTAGAGGAAAAAACTATGATGGGGATGGCACCCACAATCCTTCACTACTGTAGTAAAAAGATTTCTTGGTTAAAGCTACAATATTTAGCTAATTCTGATAGCTTACCCTGTTAGGAGTAAAAAAATACTTATTCAGTCTACCTTGCTAAAGGATTTTACAATCTCTTATCTAAGAGATGTACCCTGTTAAAGGACTTACAAAATGCAACCTGTTAGGGCTTACCCAATAGTGATATTTACACTCCTCTCAATACAATAAAATTCAATACAAAATGTCTGTGAAAATGCATCAATCAAATGCTAATCAGACTCTCTATGCTCAATGATTTCATTAACTCATACTACACTTGGTAACATCAAACTTATTCATTTTCATTGTTATGCTATAACTACTTTGTACTTAGTTATGCTCTTTCTCTATTACTGTCTCATACTTTCTATCTCACTCTTGTACACGCTCATACACACTCTTGTTTTGTTCTTTACACTCTAAACTTTTATATGATGTTTAGGCCATGGAAAAGTTCTAGGTCTTTCTCCTTCAATCGTGTCAGTTAAGAAGTGCAAGGTTGGTTTCATTCCCAACACATTATTCCTCTTATTTTTCATTAATGGATCTTCCATGTGATCATGTGCAATCAATGTTTGCAATCCCAATGTTCTAACTAATGCTCACCTTGGATTTTGTAAAATATTCTATGCTCAGTGTCCAGATTCAATGTATCTACATTGAATAGTTATGTTGGCTCTGTGATACTTGATAACACACTTGTTCTTTCTCAGTGACATAGTGCTCTCAACTCGGTAACTATCTCTTCTCGATGACTAACAATGCTGGGTAACCAACTTGCTTGGTAAATCTCACTACTCGGTGCTTGTCTCTGGTCGATGCATAACTTGATTTTCTTTACCGGTTGTCTCTTTTCTCTTAACCGACTATCTTTATTAAATCCTTCATATTTCACTGACTGACTCTTATGATCAATATGACTTTGACAAAAACTAATGATAGCAAAAAATTCTTAGGAGTATCAATCTCCCCCTTTGGCATTAGTTTGACATCTTTGAAAAAAACTCAAAGTCATCAAAATTTTGTATAACTCCCCCTTTGATAATAATTCATATATAATATATCTCCACTTACACATATACATACATACCTCCCTTTTTACATATATATCCCCTTTTTGGACAAATATGCCAAAACCAAATTACTTGCTTGGCTCTGCTGGATATATCTGATAAAAAATGTATTTACGCAACTTCTGGGCATCTTCTAGGGATGTCTCCAATGCTTCTTTTAAAGATTGTAACACAATAATTTGTGTACCAGTATCAGCTGCCAATCCAATCATGTTGTCCATGGAGCTAACATCTAGAGTATTGACCAAATCTTTGGCCTTTTGTAAATGATTTTGCATTGATTCAATGTGGGGAATCAAAATAGCTTGCAGCTCAAGGAGTTCCATCCTTATCTTGTTCTCTTCTCTTCTAAGTTCATGTTGCATTCCCATCAAATGTCTCAACCTTGGGTAATATATTTACAGTGATATAGGCTGGATTATTACACTCTTTAGCTTCTCAGTCAGCTCTTTCTTGACAGAATCATCTTTCTTTTTGACTTCTTTAGTAAATTTTAAAATTGAACAAAATATTTTAAATAATGAAAGGATATCATTTAATCTTTTCTCCAGTTTTGTGCATAGTTCATAAAGTGATACCTTATCCAATGCAACATTCTTCATAATATGTTCAATGATTTGGTGTTCCATTTTCTTCTCATGAATCTTCATCATATACTCGGTGGTATCCTTTCTTGATTCTTTTATTTTTTGCACTAGATCTTCCACTTGAATAAGTAGATTCCCCTCTTCATTTATGTCAGCTTCAGGGATAATCACCTATAATACATCCTTAACACTTTCTAGTACACTGGTCTTTCTTTTCTTTTGCAATAATTTGTCTTGTGCTACTTTATACATCACTAAATCTACATATTCAGATAATTATTTTAGTTTAAGTGCAGTGATGTCTAACTTAGGTACTATAATTGGTTGACTCAGGTCAACTTAATTTCTCTTCTTTGATTTCTTCTTCTTAACCAAATACTCTCACTCATAGAAAATTTTGGGGAACGTGATTCCTTTAGTGAATATGATGTAGCTTTGGTTGAAGTACCTTCTTCTTTATTTTATTTGTTTGTCTTCTTGCTTCTTTTCTTCCTTCTCCTCTATCTTCTCTCCTTTTTTCTCCTCTACTTTCCCTTTTTGATTCTCCTCTACTTTCTCTTCTTGTTTTTCCTTTTTCTTCTCTTTTTCTATCTCTTGGGGCTTCTCCTTCTCTTGTTCTTGTTGTTGTCCTGTAAACTTGGTAGAGGGAACAAACTCGGTGTTTTTACTATGGTGGTCTTGGTTTCCTTAGGCTCCTTGGTTGTTTTTTGTTATGTCTCCTTCTGTTGTTCGGTGGCCTTCTCCTCTATATCCATAGAAAATTTAGACATACCTTCCTAAATGTCCAGATAACCTTCTACTTTTTCTAAAACTTTTTCCATGAAGGTTGTTGTAGCATTGTCATTTATGTCCATAGAATCAGTCTTTGTTTCCCTTGTTGTCATAAAATCTTCATCTTGTGATATATCTTCTACGAGATATTTGTCAATGATGTATTCAATAATGATCTCATCATTCTCAAGTGTCAGATCAATAGGATCAATCCTACTCTGATCTTCTTTAACAATTTCATCAAGTTTATCATCATTTATTTTCTCTCCTTTTAATTTGGTAACCTTGATTTCAAAAATTTATCTCCATTTGTCATTAGTTTCTTTCTGTATTGTATCCAAGTCTCCGATCATAATCCTTAGAGATCTTCCTTCAACAAGAAATTATTTAGAGTACTTTAATGTTTCATCAATTTCAACTACAGATAATTTTGGTACAATTAGTACTAGAGATCTCTCCCTCATCTTCTTTTCAGCATTCATTGCATATTTCCATCTCGCATCAATATTTTTATATAGCTCAATAGGTAAATTATTGACAAATTTTATAGGTGTGTATCTGAATTTTTGAAAAGTAAAAATTATTGCATCTTCAATTTTTTCCTTATTTTCATCACTCTATGTATTGTACTTTGCATACTTCATTCCAGAAAATTCTACATGCTTCTTCAATGTATCTAGAATTTCATCTAGACTCCTTAGTCCTTGGGGTTGTTTTTGTATAACTTTGAATTGACTGAGATCCTCAGATTCAGTCTCACTTTCTTCTTGCAGTTTCAACTTCCTTATTGGTTTGTTAGATTTTCTCCTACCTCTTACATAGGTTTTACCTCTCGGTGGCTCTGCCTTAGGTTTATTCTGTTATGTCAATGTAACATAAGATCTTGTAGATTGTCTTGTACCTTTAATGCTCGATGATGCCTTCATCACTTGTGGTTTCTTGTCCTTTTCATCAGATGGTTTATCATCATCTTTTACTCCAAGATTCTTTGATAGATCAACAATCATTTTACTTGATTTTCTTAGAACTTTAGGTATCAAAATACCTTGTTTGATCTTTTCTTGCACTTCCTCATCAGTTCCATAATGATTTTATCTTTTGCCAATAGGTTTAGCTAGAAGGGTTTCAATTTGTTGTGAGACAATGTCAATGTCTATCTCATATCCCATTGGTTACAACCATATGGACCTAGGCTAAACTTCCTTAATAATGCAAGTGTTTGTATCCACCTCAAAACATATAGTATCCTGATATTTATCTACTAATTGAGGTGGAATCCTAAATATTTTATGCATTCTTGATTGAAACTTTGAAAAATAATCATTATCACCATGTCATAATTATCTCCTAAGATCAAGATGTATTCATTTATCTAATATATAACCAGCTTCTTTGCATTCAATATCACATTCCCAACAGATGGAAAGAATTTCTGGAAATAGAAAAATATGCATACCAGTAATGATCCAAACTTTAGTATGTTTGTCTTGATTTTCCTTATGGTATTCATATTTTCATATAGCTGCTTCAAAATTATTTCACATATATCAATCTGCATACCTTTCTTAACAATCTTATATGCAAGGTCTACAGCTCCACATAGTACACTATCAACTCGAGAGGACTGGAAGACTCGGTAAGATATAACATGACATGCAAACCTTAACTTGGGGTCTTCAATAGTTGATATTCTAAGACCACTCTCATACCATTGTGATTTTTTCAATTCACACAGCTTTTTCTTATCCATTTTCTTGTTAGCCTTTGGTCTGTCACCGTTTGGGTATCCAGTCACTATGTGTAAAACATATTTTGTAATCTTGACTGGTTGATCTAGCCACACAAATTGATCATGGGCTAAAATAAGTACCATCCTGATCCAATCACTCTTGAAGACTCTCAGTAGATGTAGGGTATGCATTAAACCCTTGGTATCTAGATGGATGTGATCATCCTTTAGTTTTCTATTCATGCATAAACTCTAGAATGATGTATCAATTTCTGCTTCACATATCTCTTCGATCTTGCAGTGGATAAAAGTAGGAATTTCTTTGATTAATATAACCCTTGAAAGAATAGATGAGATATCTCCCATCTTGTCTGGTTCAGATTCTTTTGCAGGTGGAATTTTGTACTTAGGGTTGATAGGATCAATCGTCTCAACAACAACTAGGTTCTAAACTTTAGGTGCCATTACTATCAGATTTATCACTATTTGTATGAAATGGGGTTTTGTTTTCCATAACTTGGTTCATGCTTCATATCTAGGTTAACACCAATAGTCACTCAAATATTCTCAGATGACGTTAGATTAGTTTCAGATTTACCTTGACAATCGTTTGGATGCTTGTAGATGAATCTAATCTACAACTCGCTCATATGCTCTTTGGAAATGGTAGGTTTAAATGATAGAAAAAGTGGTCTATATACACCTTTTTCTCAATTAGGGTTTCCAACCGCTATAATAATGGTAATAAATACTGACACTGACTACTTTTTACCGATTACCAAACTTTACTTCCTTTTTACTGAATGATGTAAAATAAAATTTCCTTTTATCGATTAAATATGGAACACATAGTTCACAATATCTATCCAAATGTATCTTATAATGCTTATATGGATTTATGCACAATTTCTAGTAATAGATTTAAGATCTGAAATTTAGTTTTGCAATTCCTACACATACCTTTCACCGATTAGGTGGAGTTAGGTGCACCCAGCTCAGAGGATGAGGTGCCTTTGACTATACCGAATGATGTTCAATCATATAAAGTTTTCCTTTCCCATGTTTTGTTCATCTGGTTTCTCACATCTTCAACATTTACTTTCTCTTTGTCATTTATCTCTTCCTCGATTGGAGTTTTACCTCGGTACCTGCAGTCTTTGGCTAGGTGACCTAGCTTGTGACAATGAAAGCATGCCATGTCGGGATTTATCCATGCTCTGCTATTGTGTCTACCATGCATCAACATGAAATTTTTTTCAATATGTCCATATCTCCCACATGTTACACAAGAAATCCTTGTGTTGTAGTCCCATGACATAGATGTTCCTTGTCGGTTGCTTGGTGTATTCTATCTGTTAGGTACCCATCTATCATTCCTTCTTTGTGACCTGCAATCTTTAGATTTATGACCATATCTTTTGCAATTATTCTAGTAGCCATCAAATTTAGGCTTCCATGGGTTGTTATTAATATTAGATCTATATTCAAATGCTTGATGTCCATATTTATTGCAATCATAACAATAACCATCAAACTTTGGAATGCTCAGTGATTCACCTCTTTTTCTCCTGCACACATTGGTTGTATGTCCAGGTTTCCCACAATAGTAGCAAGTAGGGTTCTTTGACTTTGGTGGGGAAGTAGTATCTTGGTTTTCAGGTTTGTTAGATGACTCTCCTTTCTTGGTAGTGTTGTTTTCAGTGAATCCAAGTCCAATCTTGTCTCTCTATTTCTTCTGATTTCTTATTTTTTTGTGCAATGACCTTAATGATTCTTCATTTTGTTTTAGTACTTGATTGGCTTCCTTTTCTTCTTTTAGTTTACTATTCAATATTTCAATCTCAGACTTCAGTGTTTGATTCTCAAATTCCTTTCTAGTTACCTATTGATTTGCATTCACTAGTTGATCGGTCATAGTATAGTAAGTTTGTGTCATTATCTTGATCTCATTATATTTTTCCATTAGTCTTGTCTCAGTTTTCCTTTTTTCTTCTTCTTCCATCCTCTGTGCATCTTCAACTTTTCCTTTTCATTCAAGTATCTCACCCATTCTAATGCCTTGTGCTTCCTGATATTTCCTTATCAGGTTTAAATTCTTGATAAGTGCATCACTCTTTTCCATTAATTCTACAATAGTTGTACCGGATTCATCATTTAGCCTTCCTTCAGATGCAGTCTCAAGTATATCAAAATTTTCTTATGAGGAATTCAAGTCATTAAATAAGTGCTTTCTCACCCTTAGTGATTTTTCCAATTTTCTTCTTAGATCATTAATCCCCTCTTGTGCACTTTCCAATTCAAACTCAAGACTCTCAATCTTCTTAGCTTTCCTATAACTTTCCATGGCTATGATCTTTTACACTCAGGTGGTTAAACCCTTATTTCAAGATGCCAGGCTCTGATGCCAATTGTTGGATTAACTATGGAAAGATAAGTACTGAGAGATGAGGGGTGAATCAGTACTGTAAAATTTTTTAACATCTACTCTGAACATTTACCGAACTAAATACATTGCAGATAAACATTATAAATCATATACCTCAAAAAATTAAAAAACATATCTCATGATACCATGATTTTTGGTCATGCATAAATCTTTGGTTAGAGGGAAAAATAGTGGTGGGGATGACACCCACAATCCTTCACTACTGAAGTAAAAAGGTTGCTTGGTTAGAGCTACAATATTTAGCTACTTCTGATAGCTTACCCTATTAGGAGAACAAAAAGACTTATTCAGTCTACCTTGCTAAAAGATTTTATAATCTCTAATCTAAGAGATATACCCTGTTAAAGGATTTACAAAATGAGACCTATTAGGGCCTACCCAATAGTGGGATTTACAGTCCTCTTAATATAATAAAATTCAATACAAAGTGTTTGTGAAAATGCATCAATCAAATGCTAATCAAAATCTCTATTCTCAATGATTTGATTACCTCATACTACCCTCGGTAACATCAAACTTATTCATTTTCATTGTTTCATTATAACTTATTTGTACTTTGTTCTACTTGTTCTACTTTCTATCTCTCTCTCTTACACGCTCGTACACACTCTTGTTTTGTTCTTTACACTATGAACTTTTATATGATGTTTAGGCGGTGGAAAAGTTCTAGGTATTTCTCCTTCAATGGTGTAGGGTAAGTGGTGCAAGGTTGGTTTCATTCCCAACACATTATTCCTCTTATTTTTCACTAGTGGATATGTCGCATGATCATGTGCAATTAGGTGTTTGCAATCCCAATGTTTTAACTAATGCTCACCTTGGATTCTATAAAACATTTTGTTCTCGGTGTTTAGATTCAACGAATTTGCATTGAATAGTTATGTCGACTCCGTGATACTCGATAGCATACTTTTTCTTGATCAGCGACATAGTTCTCTCAGATCGGTAACTATCTCTACTCGGTGACTAACAATGTTGGGTAACCAACTTGCTTGGTAAGTGTCACTACTCGGTGTTTGTCTTTGCTTGGTGCATAACTTGATTTTCTTTACTGAATGTCTCTTTGCTCTTAACCGACTGTCTTTATTAAAATATTCATCTTTCATTGACTGATTCTCATGATTAATATGACTTTGACAAAAACTAATAACAACAAAATAACTCTTAGGAGTATCATGCATATGCTCATCTTTATGATGTAGGGTTGCAGGTGTCAAGCATTGATTTCACCTAAATTAGTAGGTCTGAGTGTGCCTATATTTATATATTGATGGTGGAAGAGGGGAGGTAGCATTAAGGCCCAAAGCTAACCCTGTCCTAAGTCATTTTCCTACGTAAGGAAAATTATCTTTCTATCCTACGCTATTAGATTTGTTAGGATTACATGTATCCAATCAATCAGGTTTGTGTATGGGATTATTGGCTTGATAGTTATGTATGAATATTATGGCATATTGGATATACTATTATGCATATTAAAGTTATATGGTAGTAACAATATTAGGGTAATAAATATATATTATCATAATTATTTATATGAAATAATTATTATTAATATGGAGGTTATTAATAAGGATAATTATATCTTTATGTGTACATAAATATTTATATTATTAAAAATAATGTTAACAAAGATTTATTAAATAATATTTATAGGATATTTTGAGTAATGGTGATTTTATATTTATTGATTTTTTAACCATCAAATATTAATGTTTATTATTAATTGCATGAATTTTTAATTTTTAATATCATTATTAAATATCATGAGGGGAAAAAAACTTGTTGATCTTCTTGCCAATATGGGTGGAGATTCCAAGGAGATTGACACACTGGAAGGGCCCATTGAGTGATAAATTTTGTATGAACTTTCTTTGATAGTTGATCTAGAAAGGCACAATGTGGGATGACAGATAGTAACAAATATCTTAAATGAAAGATTCAGGTGGAATGAGTTTGTTGATTTGCAAGAATTAAATGAGATAGATAAAGGGATAGTATAAACAAGGCAGATAGAGGTGAATTCATTCTTGGCAGAAAATGATTCAATTTTTATACACATTGTAATTCAAATACCACTAATTCTTCCACATGTGTGATTTGGATTATGTGGTAGGAGTATAATATTTTAATATTTATGATTTGTGTAGTGTTAACAGGTTGTATGTGTTACTTGAAGGCAAGTGATGGAGCTATTCATTGCTAATTATAATATGGAGTACTTCACGGGGAAACATTAAATATAACTTGGTGATGATAACTAAGGAAATACACGTTATTTTCATTAAAACCCAAGGACAAATCATTTGATTCACATCGTAGATATATGATAATGCAAGTCTTGACAAGTCAGGCTGTTTAGTTTGTGTTGTCCAGCGCCAAAGCTTTGGGGAAGGATACATTATGATCTACAACTCTGCAACAGGGATAAATTTAAGAAACTCCCCTCCAAAAAAATATATAAAATATTGGCGAATCTTTCATTTTATTAAAATTTTTTTTTTCTATTGGCTAATGTCTTACTTTTTTGAAAAAATTTATTCTTATTGACAATTATTTTTTAATCGCAATTTTTTTGGTGGAAAATATTGGCAAATCTCTAACAATAAAATGAAATTCACTAATCACCATGGTCAATACTTTCATTTAAAATAAATATAATTCTTATAAAAAATTATTAGGCTATAAGTAGAAATCTTTGATGGGTTTAAGGGATAGACTCTATAATATATAGTTGCTAACATTTATTCGAAATGTAATCTAACAACCCTCATTATATTGTGTGAGATAAATGTACATATTTTATAAAATTATGATGGGACTCAAACTTTCTTCAAGACCACTAATTTCTATTAAGATCAACAATCCAAAGGAAATTTGAGCCTCCCATAAGCATTACAAATAAAATAGTAATATTTTTACCTCATGGAATATAATGAGGATCACTATACTATATTTAAAATCAATAATGACAGCTAAATATTAGTGATGCAACACTACAATAACTAATAATTATGATATAGTATTGGCAGATTAATTTAGATTTCTATAATAACATATAAAATTTGAGCAAATTGGATCTAATTGTATATAGAATATTATGGCAAATCTTAGAGTTCCAATATTTAATAAAATACATTATAACAAAATTTTGTAAAAATGTGGCAGTTTAGGTCGCCTTAAATCTTGAATTATTAGTCAAATTTGGATTCTCAAATTTCAAAAATTAGCCAATTGAAAAATCAGCATGTTCTGCATGTGTGTTTTGTCATGCAGCAATGTCACAAAATGTACATTTCCAAATATGGAGAAAAAGAAAGGAGTTTTTTGGGCTTTAGTGACAAAGGTTCCAAATGCTTATAGTATTAACACATCTGTGTATTGAGTGCAGTGATTTTATATTATGCCTTCAAGTGTAGAGAGCCAAGATTGTGTGTAGATTGAAATCATTCTCCACCATCATCACACTAATTCTAGGTTAATAATAAAATTTCAGAATGTCTATAGTAGTTTTTTGTTTATACTATACTTATAGTATTGCCTTCGAAGATCAATCAATTTTGTTCCTATTTTTTTTATTTTGCTGAAAATGTAGTGCTTGGGTGTTGACTGTGAACGAGTTTTATGAAATTCAGGGTTTTTGGTTCATATTTTGTAAAATAATTGAGCCTTTTATGTATTAGTTGGTTCTGATATAGTGTTTCATTTAGTATATTTTGGTTTACTGGGAAAGATGAAAATCAGGCTAATAAGAGCCTAATTATATAAACTTTATGTAATCTTTTTTATGATATTAATATAATCAGGCTTCATGCCTTTTGCTTAAAAAAAAACAAGATTTTAAAATCATCAGTTTCTATTTATTTAAAATCTATGAGTTTTTTATGAAATGGAAAGTATTTGTTTTGAAGAGATTTAATTTTTGGGAATTTCTATCTTGTTTCTATTTATTTAAAATCTATGAGTTTTTTATGAAATGGAAAGTATTTGTTTTAAAGAGATTTAATTTTTGGAAATTTCTATCTTAGAATTGTCTTTTTTTATTTTTGAAGCTTTTGTAGATTTTTAGAAAATAATTAATTTTGTTTCTGAATTTAATATAATTTATTAGAGATTTTAGTTTATGAATATTTTTTTTTGCAAAACTCATATTTCTAATTGTGAACAATTAAATTCTATTTTAAAAATCTTGTTTTTTTTGTACTTTTATTCTTTTTATTTTTTTGAGCTTTTGGGAAATATTTTATCTTTCTTTCCCTTTCAAGTTTTGGTAAGTTTTAGAATCTCCTCTTTGGAATTTTTTTTATAAAAGGGGGATAAATGTGGTCATTTGAGGAGGTTCTTGGTTTTGGGTGAAGCTTTCTTGCAGAGAAGATTATTTTTCATTTTCTTTTGGAGAAGAAGCATTTTTCAATCTCTTTTACTAATTCTTGAAAGCTTGAATTTTGATCTTCATTCTGTTTGTCTCAGATTCACATTCGTAGTTGAGGTAGATGATCATACTCTTGTATTATAGAATACTTCTTGAATCTTTGGTTAAAATCTACATTTTGTCACTGTCTTTTGTCTTTGAAAGCATCATTTTTATCATATTTTGATTGCTTAAAAATCATGATTATGGAAAGGTTTTGTTATATATTTTATTTCAATATTTCATAGAAAATATATTTGAATTTAATTGTTGTCTTGGAATGAATTTATTTACGCCAATCCAGCCAAAAAAAATGTTTTGTCTACATGCATTAATTCTCTGAAAATCATATTGTGTTGCTAAGTTTAGTACAGGTTAAAGGTTGTATATTTATTTGGATTATAATTGTTGTTTATAGATTTAAAATCTACATTTTTACCTTGCCATTAAATTTGGATTTTATTTGCATGCATACACTCCCTAATAGGTTGCATGTTTACTACTTTCAACCACATTTCTTTTGTGGATATTGGGATACTTTGTTCTATAAATTAAGTGTAGTTGATTATGTGTATAAGGGAAGTTTAGATTTTTTAAGTTATGAATATTATGAATGTATATGTACTCACACCTATTTAGTTAAAATTTCATCGGCTAGATCCATCTTTTGTTATGATAGGAATAAAATCTATTTAATGATTTTATATGATTGGATATGTTATGAGTGAATTCTTGACAATGATTTTGTTAATACTCAAGTCAAAACTCACATGTGTTTTTTATTAGTAGTGTGTCATGAAGCTTGTAATTTTAACATTGGATTGAGTAAATCCCTAGGTTGGTGTCTTGATTATACCAAACGCTAGGAGGTTGCATTTTTTTTCCAATCTTGCATAGTATTTTATCATAAGCATGTTATTGATCTCATGGGTTTCAAATCTAAGTCTTTTGTGTCAGTGTGTAATGTTTTCTTTTATGGACATTGAACCTGTATGAGGATTTATCTAGTTTTATGCTTGCATGGTGCACAAAATCTTAATAAGTTATTGATATTATGTGGTAATATTATTTTGGTTCTTTAAAGATGGATTGGTTCCAACGATGTTACTGGTTCAAAATATATAGATTATGTGAAATCGCCAATTGGACTTTGCCTGGGAACCTAGAGGTTTCCCTATGAGAATCATATCAACATGGGTACATGATGATTATATCGATGTCCATATACAGGGTGGAAAATTTTGGATCTTGATGTTGAATTGAGATTTAATTATTTATGCTCCAAACTCTACTTTTGTGATTCCTTCAGAAATGATGAATCTATGAGGTCCTTCTATGGTTTTTTTAATAGACTTTTGGTTTCTAGTTTGGAGCTTAGGGGTAGGTTATATAGGTACATTAAGGGGGAGTGGCTTTCAATGGGGGTCGAGGGCCCTAAAGTGGCAAGTCCAAGTAAATCCATTGGCGATTGTAATCAAGTGATAACTTAATAAAATAAATTGAAGATAACATTAAATAAGATAAATGTGGATGCCTTTCCCATGCCTTTATCACTACTTTAGTATAAGGATGGGAATGAGATAATTCCTATCTATCCACGGGGCATAGTGAGCTAGCATGATCAAAATTCCTTGTCCTCATGAAATAATTGTTTGGTTCCATATGATTTTCACATGGGGGTACAAGGTCTAGAAAGACTAGTTTAGGGTAACTAGGAGGTTACCCTAAATAATCAAAATGCTTCCTTGAGGTTAAAATCTTGAAAGATGTAATCAGTCTTGTCCTTGGAATTTTTACTCTCATTCCTTGGACATGCTTGGATGTTGTGTAGAGCGGAGCCGATTCAATCTTGTTGCAAGACTACACTCATCTAGGTACTCATTGGGCTATACACCTAAATTTTGTCGTGTGCAATTTTATTGGGGACAGTTATGAATGGATGCCCAAATTAGACACTTTATGATAGTGACCACATGATTCACCACATAAAGATGATAATCTTTGTGCAAGGAGGACAACAACCTCCCCAAGATACTCGTCATTTCATGCCCTCACTTGTGTTTACAGTCAGATAATATGACATCATGACTAGATCCATTACGTGCTTGGTGATGGTCGTATTCTGATTAGCATTTTATTGTTTACCTGAGTCTACGAGAAAATATTTTCATGTTACGCCATTGGTATAGGAATAGGTGTGTTTGGATCTTAAATAAACATGCTTAATGTGTTAAAATTTTAATGAAAAGATTATTCACCTCAAACAAATCAATCTTTTGACAATAACAGACATTTTCACTACCACAAACACTCTGGAATTCGTCAAACAGGCCCTAGAATTGAACAATTTTTCATAACTTTCCAAAATAAGTGGAAAAACTAAAAATTCCATCAAGAGATTGCATTAGGGATCCTGAATCTCATCTTGTAAAAATAGAGTCACATCTAGTGAATGCAATTGCATCTGATAAATCCTGGCTCACATCTGATGAATAGGATCACATTTAGGAAGAACAAGATTGCATCCAGTAAATTTAGGATCACATCCCGTAAGTCACATCTGGGACAAAGAATACTTGCACATGTGGTAGAATCATAAAATTTGCAGTTTTAGGTACTCTTTTTGCTCGTCAGCCGAAATCTGTTGTTCTTGCTGGTCCACCTGAAGCTATTTCTCAGTCAAATTGAAAGTTTACCTTGCATGTTCTTTAGCGTTATCACAATTGATCTCAAATTGTCTTGTCACTTTACTAAACAAATATTCTTGATTCTCAACTCGCTATTAGGGAATTCTGACACTTTGATGTTGGAATCAATCACTTTGAAAAACCAAACTCATATTCACCAAACCTTGGACAAATGCATTTGGACAATTCTGAAATCCTTTTGGGACTATTGGAACACTTTTGATGATATTGATATCCTACTTTCATGGTTAACACAAGAAGTAAACAATATCTAGCTAATGATTTAGAAAGACCTCTAAGATTGCTCAAGTTTCAACAAGGAGAGACATTGTGAACAAACCCTCTCTTTGATCAAGACTCACCCGAAATGGATATACCTAATCAAGAATGGAGTGCCTTCTTTGATGAATATGATCAAGATGAAAACCAAGATGAAAGAGAAAGTCAAGAAGAAAGAATTCATTATCATTCTTTGTTTGAATCGGATAGTGAGGAAGGAGTATCGGAAGAAGAATATAATAAAATCAAACAAAGTCGAAAGTTTCAAAGGACCTTGGAGAAAATCATTGAAGAAGACAAGGAAAAATAATTTCTCCACCTATCTTCTCTTGGATTTAAACTTCCTAAATACTATGATGTTGAATGATTGAAAGAAGAATAGATACAAACACCCATATAAATTCTCTCTAATAAACTATATCAAATGCAAATAGAGCTCACAATGCTTAAAAAAGAGAAGAATAAACCCATAAAGAAATACTCATTGGAACACATATGTCCATTCCCATTTCATAAGAACTTGCAAATGGTGCATTTTCCACCAAACACAACAATACCAAAGTATGAAAAATATATGGGAGAAATGGATCCTCACAATCATGTGAGAGAATTTTGCACGTTGAGTATAGAATTTATGCATGAACCAACATACTTGATGATACTATTTATGACAAGTTTAGGAGGATAAACCATGAAATGGTTTTGTAAACTCACACCTAGTATTCAAACGTTTGAAGAATTGATTAAAATATTTTCCCAACACTACTCTTATAACATACAAAATAATGTTACCATGATGGATCTTTATAATACCAAACAACGAATAGGTAAATCCTTCACACACTTCTTGCAATGATGGAGGAAGACATTTGCAAGGTACTCTTGACAAATACCTGAATTAGAAAAGATTAAGATCTTCATAAATAACTTAGTAACTAAAATGAACTATGCCTTACAAATTCAAGATTCTCCCAATTTAGACAGAATGATTAAGAATGCCATTCTTACTAAAGAGGTTATGGTAAAAAAAGGAGAAATCACGCTTTCTAATGACAAAAAATCCTCTAAAAACTATAAAAACAAGCCTAGATGTTGGAATAAGAACAAAAATGTTGTTAATGATGGAGTGGTGGAGGCCTCAAATGCGAATGTTAAAACAACATTGTTTAATATTACAAATATTCTACAAGCAAGAAAAGAGGCTAAGGCAATAAAAACAATACCATGAATAAATTCTGATACCAACAAGAATAAGTCATGGGTGTCTAGGCCTACGAGGACATTTATGCCATTGGGAGAATCTATTGAGATGGTTTTGAAGAATCTCTTAGATAAAAAAAATCATTTCTTTATCAGAGTCAAAACCATGGGAACCAGAAGTAAAACTAAGATGGTGGAACGATTATTCCTTTTGTGATTTCCACAAAAATAAAGGACAAAAGACCAATGACTGTCTCAAACTAAAGTATGTCATACAAGATCTCATTGATGGAGAAAAGATCAAAGTAGAAGGGCACACATCTAATGAAGATCACATGGATTTTAATAAACCATTTCCCAAGTATGAAAAAGGAGAAGCCTCTAAATCAAAAGGAAATGAAGTTAACTACACCTATTCTCATAACTATAATGTGATCAACATGTTGGACATAAAAACAGAATCAATCAATGTGATCACTATCAAAGGTGTCAAGGACAATTTGACACACTCAAATTCTGTAACACAAAGCCAAGCGTAGATCATAATTAAAGGGGTGAATACCTCATCCAAACCACATGTTGTCACAATTCATAAACCAACATCAAGACAAACGGTTCCCACACCATCCGCTAACTACAACTTGGTGGACCAATTACAAGAACCTCGGCTCAAATTTTGATATTTGAGTTATTAAAAATCTCTTCAGTGCATAGGGAAGTTCTTGAAAAAGACCTACATACAACTAATGTTACAAATGACATAGATGTAGACAAATTCTAGGCAATGGTCAATCACATATCAGCTCCCCATTACCTCTCTTTTTCAGAAGAGGGTGATAAATCTTTGACTCATCCCCATAATCAGCCCCATACACATTGAGGTTTTGATCCAAAAACACCATGTAAAAAATGTATTGATATATGGAGGCATGGGTTTGAATATATGTACTCTCAACTTGGTGAAGGCATTGGGACTTTTAGAACATATAATTGATTCACAGAGTAAGATAATCATTAAGGCCTATGATGAGGAGGAAAGATCATCCAAAGGAATAGTTGTTTTACCAATAAGAATAGGACCAATAGAACAAGAGGTGATTTTTCAAGTTATTGATATACCATTTTCCTATAATATACTACTAGGGAGACCTTGGATACATGAAATGCAAGAGGTTCCATATACTTACCACCAATGTATCAAATTCCCACACAATAGGGTAGAAGTAACAATTCCTGTAGATTCAAGCTACACTTGAAACAACATCAAGGAAGATAGTATGGTTCCTCATAATAAGGAAGTTCCAAAAGAGTTCCCAGTTGAAACCTCCAAAGACATGGTGATGAGAAGTTTTGGGAAAAATGTTAAAACTTGAAGAAACTAGCATGGGGGAATACAAATTGGATACAATGCCATCATTGGCTAACATTCCCATATCTCCAAGATCATATGGGAGACCCTCCCCATCATTTGCACCTTCCATTTCAAAATAAAATTTATTCATGAACCAAATGGTATGGTTACAGTGGCCACAACCTCTCAAAAGGAAGAAAAGGAAGATAAAGCAGTCTTGGCATGGCTCAATAAAAGGGAAAAAGGAGAAAATTAAGTTAAAAATATTGAGATATATCCAAAAAAAATGGAAAAGGTTATGATATTCTCAAGAGAATGGATACAAAGGGAAGGGACCTTTAGAAGATAAATGCAAGGGATTCATTGAGCCAATCCATATGGAATTTAGGGAAACTAAGGACAAGACAGGATTGGGTCTCAATAAAAAATTAGAACATCCTACCTCAAGAGATGGTCCAATCTTTGATAGAGGAAGTGATGAAGATGAATAAGAAGCTGAACTCATACCCTAGAAATATGAAATATTACTTCATATAGGTACTGAGAACTCAGAGTACCAAGGAGAATGGTATGTACCTACCTATCTGAGAGAAAAATTAGAGCACTATATTCCCTTATTATCACAAACAAATGTCCAAGAATTTGAATTGGAAGAGGAAGAAGTGGATAATTCTCCAAAGGTTCCACAAGGAGGATAATACCATGAAGAATCACATTTAGAACAAGAAGGAGGAAGCAGGGAAGAAAAAGTAAGTAGCTCAAACAATCTTGAAGAGTTACCTTCTATGAGATAACAACAAATTATACATCCTAACTATGGGCAATTGGTGACAATTTCACATGGCCTGGATCTACCCCACTTTGATCCAAAAATGGCCAATAGGGTGCACCAGATAAATATTACTAAATTTATAGATCGATCTAATGATAATATTTCAGACTTAGATGATTATGAATGGGATCAAATGTCTGATGCTACCATGGATATTGAGATAGATGTGATTCATAAATTTTCACCTTTACTGGAAAGGGGAGAAATTTCTAACACTACCCACAATACAAATATTGTCATAGAATTGGATGAGGTGGTGATGCCTAGTATAATTGATGTAGACATAGGCATCTTAATAGGACAAGAGGAGTACCAAAGAATATTAGACAACTTTGATATAACAAGAGAGAGAGAAGAAGGAGAAAGCTCAAATGTTAGGTCGCTAGAGTTAGGTTCACATAACACTAAAAATGACATTAATAATGATTATTTGAATCTTAATGATATAAACACTATAAAAGCTAACTTAACAGAGCTTGTCTTATTAGTTAATAGTTTTGACACTAACAAAATGTTGTCCTTAGAATCCTCTCAATCACTACCCTTGGTAAACCCTGAACTAATTAATTAGACCGAATTAGAGCCCACAACTATAATGAACTTTCCCAATGATTACACTTTGGCCTACTATCTGAGTGCTTGTGAACCCTATCCTTCTTCCACCAATGTAAAGAGCGTGAGTATGACAGAGGAGGATATCAAGTTTCTTAGTGAAGAATTTAAAAGTAAAAAGAAGAAGAAAAATGATGGTGAAAACCACGCTGTGGCATTATCAGATTCAAAAAAATTAAAAAAAAAGATGCATCTAATGGTGAAAACCTCTCAGAGGTGCCAAAATATGAGATTCTTGATATTCTCCCCAAGTACTTCCAAGAAAGATCTTTAGTACTCATAGAACCAACAAAACCAGTCAACTTGGGAATAGATGAAAATCCTCAATTCATCCATCTGGCACAATCTTTATCAGAGGAAGAAAAGATAAAGTTTACTCAATTCCTTAAAGAGAAAAAGATCAACTTTGCATGGTCCTATTCTGATATGCTTGGATTAGATCCTAAATTAATAATGCATCACTTATCTATAGCTCCTATGATAAAACCTATCAAACAAAAATTAAGAAAGATGCATCCACATGTAGCATTGTTGGTAAAAGAAGAGCTAGAAAAACTCTTAAAAGATGGATTCATAAGAGTCATTGCTTATGTAGGATGGATTTCTAATGTTGTCCCAATTTATAAATAAGACAAGTCTATCATGATTTTCACAGACTTCAGGCATTTAAACAAATCTTGTCCTAAAGATGACCTCCCACTGCCAAACATTGATATGATTATAGACCTCACGACAGGATATGAAATCTATTAACTCATGGATGGATTTTTAGGATACAACCAAATAAAGAACACCCCTAAAGACCAAGAAAAGACAACATTTACATGTGCATGAGGAACATTTTTTTGGAACATAATGCCATTTGGGCTAAAGAATACCAGAGTGACATATCAATGAGCTATGACAACAATCTTACATGACATGATACATAAGAACATGGAGGATTATGTGGATGATACCTCAGCCAAGTCAAAAATTAGAACAACTCACATTGAAGACTTGAGAAAGATACTAGATAAAATGGAACAATTTCAAATAAGGCTCAAACCAAAGAAATGTGCATTTGGAGTCCAATCAGGAAAGCTCTTAGGATTCATCGTATCAACAAAAGTAATTGAGGTGGACCCAGAAAAGGTGAAAGAAATCATGGAAATGTCACCTCCTCATAATATAAGTTAAATGAGGACTCTCCAAGGAAGACTCCAATCAATCAGAAGATTCATGTCTCATTTAGCGGATAGAGCGCAACCTTTCACTAAATTGTTACATAAAGGAGTGAATTTCTAATGGGATGAACAGTGTGAAAACAACTTCAAAGAATTAAAAGATTATCTATCCAATTCTCCTATCTTAATGGTTCCTATTCATGGAAAGCCATTAGTACTCTATATTTCAACTATAGATACATCACTTGGAGTATTACTAGTATAAGAGGATGATACCAAGAAGGAAAGAGAAATTTATTATATCAGCAGAACATTGGCATCTTATAAAATCAACTACAGTATAATTGAAAAGGATTTTTTGGAAGTTGGTTTTGCATCTCAAAAGCAGAGAAACTACATGCTTTCACATACAGTAAAAATCATTGCAAAGATTGATCCTATCAAGTACCTCCTGAGTAAGACATCATTAACAGGAAGGCTAGAAAAGTGGGTCTTAATACTTAGTGATTTTGATATACTAGAGTATGTAGACAAAAAGGTCATTAAAGGAAAAGTGCTCGCCAATAAACTAGCTGATTCACCATTGCAGGATACAACACCATTGATGATAGAGTTTTCAGATGAGATAATAATGCACTTAAAAGAATATCCATGTAAAATGTACTTTGACGATTCTTTCACACAACAAGGATTCAGAGCAGGGTTATTTTTAATCACACCTCAAGGTTAAAAGATACCTAAGGAATATGAAATGATGTTTCCATCCACCAACAACATATCAGAATATGAAAAATTGGCAAACGGTCTCAAGCTAGCCATTGAATGGAAAATCATAGAGTTAAATGTATATGGTGACTTTCAACTCATCATCAATCAAGTAAATGGAGAGTACCAAACAAAATATGAGAAGATGATTCCCTATAAGCATATGATAGAGGATTTGAAGAAGTACTTTGTGTTTATCATGTTTCAACGAATTCCAAGAACATAAAATAGAGTTGCAGACGCAATGGAAATGCTGGCATCCATGTTACAAATGGAGGAACATCAATTTTGCTATGACTTCTTGGTGGAAGAAATATCATTTCTTGCATTTGATACACCTGAATCCCAATTTATTTGTACCCTAAATGTCCAAAACCAATCTAAGTATACCAATATAACTGCTTATCTTACAGATCAAACCTTACCTAATGGCCTATCTCAAAATTAAAATTGAGCCTTAATTAGGACAAAATTGCATTATACTAGCTTATATAGACGTGGTATTTATGGAACACTACTTAGGTGTTTAGAACAAGAAGAGTTTGATCATGCATTAAAAGAGGTCCATGAAGGTGTGTGTGGATTTCACTCGAATGGTTTTTCATTAGCTAAGAAAATTTTAAGGGTCGGGTACTATTGGCCTATAATGGAGAAAGATGCAGTTCCATATGCCAAAACATGTCAAATACATCAAAATTTTATCCATGCTCCAGCCATGGAGCTTATACCATTTATCACACATTGGCTATTCCAGCAATGGGCCTTTAATTTTGTTGGACAAATCTATCCTAATTCTTCAAGTGGGAAAAAATACATCATCATGACCACTAAGTATTTCAAAAAGGGGTCAAAGTGGTGTTTCTAATCAAAGCCACTGGAAAAAGAGTAGCTATGTTCATCTTGAACTACATCATTTATAGGTATGGGATACCCTCATCTGTTGTAATAGACAATGGGGGGAAGTTCAAGAACCAAGACGTTGAGGACCTTTGTACACAGTTTCACATTACTCATCATTGTTCTTCAATATATTATCCTCAAGGTAATGGACAAACTAAAGCTTAAAAAAAAAACATTCTAAAAATCCTCCACAGAACTGTGAGCAAATCTAGCAGAGATTGGCATTTATAATTCAATCCAACATTGTGGGCTTACAAAACAAGAAACATGAGCCACTCCATTTTATCTTGTCTATGGAATAGAGGAAGTATTATGATGAAGGGGACTCCCCTTAATACCACAAGTACACGACAGAAACAAAGAGAAACTAAAAAAATTTACAAGAACAGAAAATTGGCTTCTTATTGGCTCCACAAATGTGGAATTACAAACTTCAGAATTACAATATCAAAAGCCACATGGGCATCCCTTACAATAATCTGTAGGACAAAGCCTCAA
>MU225672.1:111419-126299 GCA_018584345.1 Thuja plicata
ACTTACTAAAAATAGTAAGTTTCCAAAAATAGCAGCTTTGTACAAAATAGCCCTTATTGAATAGAAAAACACATATTTTTGGGTGATGCAAGATTGCCCTTACACCCAGGATGCTCCTACATCATATTACAAGTTGAAGTATAAATCCATTCTTTGTGAGTATCCCTCAAAGGTCTTGTCATGGATGAACAATACCACATAGATAGGGTACAAGAACTAGAGATGCCAGATGAGCGTAGGCAAAAAGCATTCGATCACCTGAAAGTCTATGAGAAAAGGATGTCAAAGGTTATAACAAGAAAGTAAATCTAGGATAGTTTCAAATGGGAGATGTCATTCCCTGAGAGAATCCTAAGAATCAACCAAATAGAGAACAAAGAGGCAATTTTAAACCCAACTGGATGGTGTCTTTTGTTATCATAGCGATTTTTAGGATATGAGCTTATTAGTTAGCTACACGTGAATGAGATTTCCTTCTTGATCCTATCAATACTCTACACTTGAAATGGTTTTATTCCTGACATCTAGCCAAAGGGTTTATATAAAAAATATTAATCATGAAGAAAGCCAAAAACAATGAAAAAGAGAAAAATAAAAAATAGTAGAAAAAGTCTTGAAAAAGGCATCCTTTGTGAAAACCTGGAAAACAGGTGCCTTGATACTAAAATAAAGGGAAAAGGAGAAAAAGTAACAAAAAAAATTATAAAAAAAAGAAAAAGAGCCTTGGCGAAAACCTGTCAAACAGGCGTCTTGGTAGAAAAAATAGAAATTGGCCAAGTAGTGAAAACCTGACAAATAGGTGTCACTTGTAATCAGTGCTCCATCTATCAATGCATCACTTGCACATAGCCTTCATGGTAATTTTCTTTGACATCAATTCAACCTAAACCCTTCAAGGATATCCTTTCCTTTCCTAGAGTTTGTCTATATTTTAATCTTAGGATAAACATACTACACTGGGGGCATCTCTGCTAGCATGGTCAATCAATGGTTGTTGGTTGTTGTGTCATCCTAGGTCCTGGTCTAGGAAATTTTTCCACTACAAACAATATTTCTTCAATACTTGAGTCAAAAAAAAAAATTTCACTTATAAAAACAAAGGTGTTTCTTAACACTACCTACCTATAGCCGACATCATACTAGTGTTTCTCAACACTTTAATCATACTAGTGTTTCTCAACACTTTAATTAAATAGTGTTTCTCAACACTTTAATTAAACAATGTTTCTCAACACTCCATTGGATTGCAATTACTGTTATTGTTTATCTCATTGAATCAAACAGAGATATACATTGCTAAAATCTAAGCTTTAATTGATGATTTGTATGCCATGATTGAATGATGAATCAAAGGTGTTCCTAAACATCACATAAACACATATAGACTGATCCTAATTTGATCATTACTCTTTTAATGTTCCAATGATGTTTCAAACTAGGGGCATATAAGTGGTTATTAATTTTGTTTGTCTGATTATCAATTGTTTCTTGTTATGTCTTTCGAGTTACTCCATGACGTCTATTAAATGAAAAAGAGTCGCAAGGACAAGGGGCATAACATTTTATTGGTTTTCTTCTTGTAGTGATTTCTTCAATGATCCTACAAACTTTACCTAATTTTTGATGTTTATGATAAGAGCTTCCAACATGAGTGGATATCCATATATATCTTGATCCTTTTTTATGTGTAAGCTATGGTGAGGTTGAATCAATTTCCTTCTCTATTTCTAATCAACTTCTAAGTAAGTTGTACGACACATTATGTACCCAAGGATATGAACATTAAAGGTCATTGTGGGTTACATATATTATATTGCACATGAATAGAAGATGATTCTTAAATCAAAAGGAGATAACTGATAAGTCATCCTAGCCTCTATGCCTTGATGCTTAGGTTTATTTTTGACATTTCATCCAATTAAGGTAGTATTCATACTTTCATGATACTTCCATGGTATCAGTGAAAGTTGTACCAACCGATGATGTCAGTTAGACAAATGCCCTAAGATGATAAAATGCTATGTGTAAAAAGATCAGTGAGAGTCCTAGAGGTTTGCATGTAGTTGCATTTAAGTCTGCATGGTTCATTTGGGAGTATAAGTACTTGAGCTCAAAATGATTTCCTATTTCATTAAAATTCAAGTTGACTGCTTAATCTATGTACTGATATATTCTTTTCGTTGCATAACCACATTGCATTCATTCTTTGCATTCATAATGGGAAAAGTGAAAAACAAAAAAAATAAAATATCATTCAAGTGTTGCATTTCTACATCCTAAGTGCATCCATACATATAGTTGCATAAAGAAAATATGAAAAACATACATTTGCATATTCACACAGAATCATTTAACACATCTATGTATCAGTGAAAAGAAAAGAGCATAATGATGTCATCACATGAACATAAATATAAATAATCACAAAGACCATGTACATCATCAAGTATGAATCAATCTAATCATCTATCACATACAACATATATCAAAAGGAAAACAATGAACATATCAGAATCATAAGATGTCATCTCATATATATTAGTGGATATCAAATCAAAAATATGGGAATGTCTAAATAGTATCAGGAGATCAGGATCAAAATATACAAATGTATCGAGTATCACAAGTAGAATAAATGATCATAGAAGGATAAATATACAAAATCATCAAGGATCAATGATATCAAGACTGAATCCCACCCTCAACATGATTAGGGGGGAGGATGTGGTGCATCTCTTCATGGAGGAGGTGGCAGCAACATGGCTCCCTTTGATTGTTGTGTTATGACAAAATATAAAGGTTCTCTATGTGGTTGTGGAACAACTATGCAATATAATGCAACGTAATATGCTTCTCTTTTTCCCTGATGTGTAGTTGTGCAAGCCTGAAGATATCTCTCATCTCTCAACCTATCCCCCTACTAATCTCTCTCTTCTCAAAGAGAACCTAGCTACTGATCTCGCTCTGATCTCAATGTCTCAAGTTTTCTGTCTCTATCTGCTAGAATTTTCTCTAGCATAGTGATGCAAGCCCTCAGTTGATCTTGCTCTCTCTCACACTAAGATAAAGGATCTTTTTCTCTTCCCATTTCTCTTCCATCATCTTCGAGAGGATCCTGTCCACATGGTTTGCTACAATTTATCTTACATGTCTGCCTCTATTTTGATGGTTTATGATATTGTTGCTATTGTTGTCTCATCAAAACTAGACTTGTATCCCTGCATGGAGGAATGAACCTAACATGAGTACATCTCCCCTCTGCTCCGCCACCCCTATCATCTCTGTCATCACCCTTGTCATCGCAGTCATGTCTCTGACGTCTGTCTATAGGAGGGCCCTAACCACCTCTCTCACCCCTCCCATCTCATCCACCTTTTCCTACTCTTCCTCCACCTCTCACAGGACCATCATCTATAGGATCATAATATAAAGAATCCTCAATGCATGGTGCAATCTCCTCTGGAGTAGTGAATCATGGGAAAGGATACTGAACAATGTAAGCTCTAAACTCATCAGTAACCCCTCCATCCGGCACATCGGCCTAATAATCCTAACCAACTGAAACTATCTAAAGAATATCTCTCTAAGTAGTCTCATAAGCCAAGAGAGCACCCCACTATGGCTCCTTGTCTCAAATCTGAGCATATATTATAAGATCCTGAGGAATACCCTGTACTCTTCTATATTGTCATAGAATACGGGTCATAACAAATATCTCAAAGATGTATCTGGTATGCCTAATCAAATATCTTCTATAGAAGAATTATGGAATCTATCAGCGATCTGATCCCCAGTCCTCATAGTCAAGGTATGGTCGCCACTCAACCTCTACAACATCATCTAGAACTTGGCACCAATACTCCAGGTTATCTAGGTGGGGTTGTTGGATATAACCTGAATACATGTATATGTAAGGATGTTTAGGATTCCTTTGTCTGTCAACTATCGGCTATGTCACTGGGATGTGCTTCCAAGCCCAGATCTAAAGAATCAGAATCCCAATGGTCATACTCTGAGAATAATCATAGACAATCTCATGGAGAACTTTGTACATGTGGGCTAGAATGCAACTACCCCAACCAAATTTGCAGGTAGAGCCAATAATATTATCTAAAATACCTACCCAACCGTACATAAAACCATGCTATCCTCGATTAGGCATCATAATACCTCCCATTATTCCCACTAAAAATACAAGAAGGCTCTTGTACTACACAAAGATATAATCCCAAGTAAGATATCATCGTGCAATGGAAGGATCTGCAAATAATCATTGAGCATCTGAAATAGCCATTATTGAATGTGACTCAAAGTGAACCTCATGACCCATCACATGAATGCACATAATCTGCCACATATTCTCTGGAGTCACCATCATCTGACCTGTAGGAAAGTGGAATGTTTTGTGCTCTGAATTCCATCTCTCAGTAAGAGCAGTCAACAACCATCGATTTACCCTAATGTTGGGTATATTGATCAAAGAGTAAATCCTAAATGACCAAAAATCTGTCACTCCACATCTGTCAAGAAGTTGGAAAAAGTAAGAACATGTACAATTCGGGGTCCTTGGAAGGATACCGCAGGGAAATCAGTCTATCAAGTAGAAATCAGGGAATTACATTAGTATTTCAGCTAAACACAAGATTCACAAGATCTAAACAACTATAATTTTTAAAGTACACAGAAGCAATGTAGTCAAAATTGATATTCTGAACATTTTTACTGGAAATAATCCTATTTTTCTCAGATGCGAGATCCATCCCTAATGCGATCCTATTTTACAAGATTCAATGGGGAAAACTAGATGTGATCCTATTTTCATAGGATGTGACTCAATTCATGTTTGGGTCAAAATTAATCCCATGCGACTAACTGATGAAGGACAAGATGTGATCTTGTTTCCACAGGATGTGATCCAAAAGTTTTTCATTTCCTGGATGCGACACATGATTAACTGAATGCAATCAAGAACCCTGGATGCGACCCAAAACTCATTTGGCTATAACTGGAGTAGAAAGCATAAAACATTTGAACAAAAAGTATAAAAAAGATAAGCCTCTATGTACTCACTGGGGGTGCATAATGTGTCATTTGCTCGTGATGATGTGCAAGCTCAAATTGATGCCTCTTGATTGGGACCACCATCTTCTCTCCAGAGCTCAGGATATTACAAAGGGTAAAAGTGAAAATGAATGGTTAAAGAGTCATTTTTAGGCTTATATTGACCTTTTAATACTAAATAGAAGCCCCAGAACCCTAAGAGGACTATCAATACTCTATTTTATACTTCCCAGATCTATCAAGAATAAAATTGAACACACAGGCAATCTTCATCACACCGTAGTACAAATTTTGTGACAGTCTCCAATATATGTATAATTGATCTATACATGCCAAAAATGATCTGCAAGCTTTACGAAATGGTTTTTAAGGTTACTTTTCACCGAGCTACACATCACATCTTTCAAATCTTGGTCGTACATCATTTTATCATGCTCATAATTATGTTTCAAAGTAGTGAACTTGGTAAAATTGTGTTTCCTCTTAACACAGTTCCACTCCATTTCCTATTCTAAATTGATTCTTCATTGATCCATTCAAGTTTTTCATAGATCTATCATTCTAAAGAGGGATTTTTTCACTATTTCCATCAATTTTGTTCCTGAGGGGGCATGATCACATTTAAAATCAATCAATTTCTTTCTCAAAAAACAAAACTGACTTCATCATCAAAAGACTAGGGGCATGGCAGTTTCCTTTGATCAATTTGGGAGTATTGAATAAAAATTTTTAAGTGCAAGATAAGCCAGATATCTATGCCTACAATCTCTTAAATATTTATCAAGCTCTCAGTAGATTCGTACTGACCTTCGTTTGATCAAGTTCAGAGTCAGTATTATCAATTCTCATTTAGTGTTCCAAATTGATATCTCAAATCACTCAGTAAGCTTCATACTAACCTTCGTTCGATCATGTTTAGATTTATTATTATCAATTCTAGTTCGATCAAGTCCAAAATTTATATCTCTAGATCAGGGTTCAATCAACCTTCATTTGATCAAGTTCAAAGTTGATACTATCAATCTTAGTTCAATAAAGTTTGAGATTGGTATCATCAGCCAAATTTTGTTCAATCAAGTTTGGAATTCTCAAAAATTTCTAAAGTCAACATCAGACATTCCTTGAATCAATGCGGTACTTGCACATCAATTCAAAATGGGGCAAATGTAACCATCCTAAATTGGTCTACTCTAACTAGGGACCTTGTTTTCCCTAAATGTGATCTCTCTCTCTCTCTCTCTCTCTCTCTCTCTCTCCAACTATCCGATTATTGGCATAATTCATCAAAATAAAAATAATCTCTCAAAGCAAAGTGAATTTATCACTACCTCACATTAATTACCTTGGTCTATTTAATTAAATCAATCCCATCAAATTCCTTGCCTAAAGTAGTTGATTAAAAGGGAATTAATAAATACTCTCAAATAAAAACTAATCACTTGCACATGAAAAGTCAATCCATGGACCAATGAGAGTTCACTCACATGGATAAACTAATTTTCAATCCTCACCTTTCCTCATGGATTGATCTAAACCCTCCATTTCTCATTGTCCTCCATAAAAGGACTGATTTTTGAGCTCAAAGGGACCCAATTTTTAGAATTATGATTTCAAACTTATGTTGTCAAATTGATTTCATGTTTTTTGAACTACTTAGAAAGAATTTCAATTATGCTTTAAATAATCAATGAATTATGTCTTAGGATTCAATTGCATACTAACTAGCTTAATTCTAAATTTGAATATTCCATTCTAGGACTGAATTTATCACTAATCTAATGCATAATCTGAGGGAAAATTCATGATTTAGATCACACTCTTTCTAGATAGGAAGAAATATGTTAATTTTTTTTGTTTCCTTGTGTTTTAAAATTGAATTTAATGCTTCTAACCATTGATATAATGACATATTGAAGTGTTGTGTTGCAAATTTTTAGGTACAATATTCACACACACACACACTCATCATGGTAGGGTGGGCCTCTCGGTTCCATGTGATTGGGTGGTACTGATAATTCTTCTATTGAGGTCTATTGGTCATTTTCATGTTCGTGGTGTTTCTTGGTTTTTGTCTTCATACTCGTGTTGTTTGGAGATGTTTCATCACATTGTATCATGTTATGTATATTTGTATCATTGCACTAAATGGTGTATTGAGATATTCCATGTGAAAGTATGTAATTGTACTTCTGAAGATGTAATTGTATTAATACTATGTACTTGTAAACATGTAGTGAGTATTTTTAATTTCTATAGATGACAATGATGTAACAGTTAGGATCTTGTAATAAATGAATTATTCATGTTGTGATATATGTATATTTCACTTGCTTTTATGATTATGTCACCTAATTTTTATGCCAAAAAGAAAGAATTAGGAACATTGAATTGGTGTTCTAAATATATGTAGAAATATCAAATGATAATATTCATGATTACTATTCAGTAATTCTCTATGGTTTTAGTTAAATCAATGGTGTTATTATATTGTTTCCTAAGTAGCGACATCGAGGGGACCCTAGAGGACATATGTTAGAAACAAGATTTATCTTTACTTAATGATTTAATAGTTTAATGATTTTAATGTTAAGTGTTAAATTAGTTTACTTTCACATTCATCATCTTGTACATGAAATCATTAATTTTTATTTGTTATTTACTTTCAAAAATAATATTTGTAACACCATTATATTAAGTTTATATGTCATCCTCATGGGTTCCCTAGATGGGCATTATAATTATATCCACAAAGTCTAGACCCTAACTCCTCTATCATTCTTATCTTACATTACAAGAAGACTAAATAATTAAATTAACCCTTAGGAGGGAAAAGGTTAATTTAAATCCAATATGCATCCCAAGGAAAGGGCACTTACTTTCTTTGGGAAAAAGTCATGTTTCTCTAAAATAATGATATTCCACAAGTTTATAATTCTTAAAAAACAAATTAATATATTCTAAAAATATTTTAATATACAGGTTCCACCATTCATGAACATTAAAAAATATTAAAATTAAAACAAAAAAATCCATTCTATAATAATTTAAAAACACTCAAGTGAAAACACATTTACAAGTCTAGCACACATGTTATTCATAATAATGATTGACTTGGACATTATTTTTATTGAATTGATATCACATGTCCTCCTAATATACATGGAATATGATATGTTTACAATACAAAACAAGTCATGTGACCACCTCCAATTAATTATCATTAAGATTTTCTTTTACCCACACACATTAGTTGAATATTCTATATATTTGTCCAATATGAGAAATAGTTAAAGCATGATACAATCATACAATCAACATGTAATTAAAAATTTTATATTAATTAATTATGACTTAATTTTAATGACATGATTGATATAATATTTAATCATTTAACAAAGTAATAGTGTAAAAACATAGAATTAATGCAAATAATTTATTTTCTTTCTTATGGGGTGGGTTTTTAATTATAATATGTTAATTGGGGTTATGAGAAGTTTTGAATTCAAAGTTATTTAGCTGGGATTTTCTTTGGCGATTACCTTGCCTCCATACCCCACTTGGCTGTGAAATCTAGGAGATGATGCTCCCTACACTTCATCCTTTGGCCACATGAACATGAGATGGCACATAAGTAATTATACTTATTACTACCATTGCACGACCCCAACAAGTATTGTTTTTTGCATTTATGACACCAAATATATTTTGATCTATGTTAGCATAGAGGCTCTCCCTCCTACTATTAAACTTTAGATTGAAGAGGATAAAACGCACACCCTATATCTATGATGATCACTTACATTTTCTTTCTTATGGGGTGAGTTTTGAAGTATAGTATGTTACTTGGGGTTATGAGGAGCTTTGAAATCAAAGTTATTAAGGTGAGATTTTCTTTGGTCGTCACCTTGCCTTCGTACCCCACTTGGTTGTGGAATGTGGTAGATGGCATGCCCTCAAATTCATCCTTTGTACATGTGAACATGAGATATCACAAGTAATAATACTTATTAATACCCTTGTACAATCCCAAGAACTGTCGATTCTCGCATTTATGATAACAAAGATATTTTGATATGTGTTAGTCTTTTCCTGCTTCGAAAACAATGCAACCAAGAGAAATGTTTCCTCATGGTTTATGATATTCCTTGGAGATTAAATATTAATAATTGCCCAACTCATTCAAGCATTTTTATGTGTTTATTCATCCCTATGGCACTGAGGTGCTCTACTAATTTACGGGTTCATATTGAATGTTTTACTTGTTCTACCATGGGTGGTGATAGTGTCTGTATTGATCTGATAAAACCTTATAAATTCAAAAATGATGCCATGGTGTGGTACATTTGTAGAGAATTGGGAGTTTCACAATTCTTGGATAATATGATTGGATACAACAAGAATATCTCTATTCATCTTGTTATTTCATGGGTGGAGAGAAGGGTTTTGGTTTGAGGAATTAGTTTTGAGGTGAATGAAGATGTGATGCTAAGGAAAAAATCCTCCCTATGACTTGTATAAAGTGGAAGAAGAAGAGTAGGGTCTTGGATATAAAAAGCATGAACCATTTCTTCAAGAAGATGAGTCTCCTAGAAAAATGAATGGTGGTTACAAAAGAGACAAAATCCTTGAACCCTAGGACCAGGTATTCCTCATGGTCATGAAATATTTTACACTTGAAGGTTAGTCCAAGGTTTACTATTACTACCACTTGCCCATTTTGAACCACTTTTGAAATAAAAGCTTAATTTACTTTCCATTTTTTCTCTTAAATTATCTCGAGAATTATTTTAAGGAATTTATGGAGATAGCCAAGGGCCAGGGTAAAAATCCTATCCCTCTACATCAATGCCTCAATTTTCACCTTTACCATTTTTACCTCTCTTTTTTTCCACCTCACCAATTTTTTTTCATGAAGCCCCCCTTCGCCTCGCTCCCCACCCTCTGCTAGCATGTTGGATACTCCAGGTCTCGGAAGGAAACAATTTATGCAAAACCTTGGCATTAAGGTTAGATCCCACCATCCTAGCCTTGAAACCCCCACCTACCCTAATGTTGTGACCATCATTAAAACTAAGCCTTGGATAAAAAATATAAGAGCCCTTCCAAGTTGAAGGGTATAATTTAAAAAAATAGTTGTATTATCCAGGAGGTGGGTTCTGATGATGAAGTGGTTGAGGATTTGAACACCCAAGGGCCCTCTTATATAATTTCCTCTAGGTTGGATAGAAAGGGTAAGTACAAGGAAATTGCATATTTAGACATGGAGGTCCCTAAGGAACATGAAAAGAATGGTAATGAGAGAAGAATTTGAAAGAGGTCAAGTACAAGAAAGTTCAAAAGGAGGAATAAAATGAGGAAACCTTAGAGGATGAGGGCTCTGATGATGAATCTTCCATTCATGTTTCTAAGAGTGATAATTCTGGCCCTATTGATATGACTAATGACATGATGCCTAAGGAGGAAGATGGGGGCATGGGGACCTGTAAAAATAATATAATTGGGACCTATGAGGTGTAATATATAAAAATATGTGTATATGGAAGAAATAATGTTGATGTGTTTAAAGGTTTTTGGGGAAGATAAGATTCTCTTCCTAGCCCCAAATTTGACAAAGGAAAGATCCACTTTGATCAACCATAAGAAAATGGTTAATGCATAAATGCATCAATCGATTAGAAATAAGAAGAAAGAAGAAAGCCTTACATTCTTGAATAATGGATGAAGATTATATAATATATTAGAATTGATTAAAACCTTAATTGAAATTAATTGAAGACAAGTACTAACCTCAAAATATAGTAGATCTGGAAAAACTTGTTTTTTGATGTCTGTGTTGAGTTTCAGGAAATTCTACAACCAGATCTGGAATAGAAACACAGAGATAGAAAAAACCCAGAAATATTTTCCTTTTCTTTGTCAGGTTGACCTTGACCCAAATTTGAGGGCACAATTGTACCCCAAAATGTCAACCTTGACCTACACTGCTCCGACAGAAAATTTGCTCATGTATCCTGAAAGTTACCCGAAAAGGGTATCCAAATTTGATCTGAAATTCTCTGTCATGTACATGTACCTACAAGAAAAATGGTTTTGTTTTTTGGGGGGGAGGGTTTTTCCTTGGTCAAACCCTAGTTTTGGAATTAACCTTAAAATAAAATTTAAATTGCATAAATAAACAAAGTAAATAAACAAATTCACCTTGCTTGTATAAAAACCCTTGTGGAGGATTCGAATCCTTGGATCCACAAGCATGTATGTGCCAAATGGATGTAGAAGATAGATGTAGGATGTTGGATGTATCAAATCAATTTCTTGTAGATCTTCAACACCATTCTTGAATGTATCTTGGAATAGGAAAAATCTTACATGGATGTGGATGGAGAAATCTTCAACAATAGGGCTTCATAGAGCTTGAATCCTTCAATGGCTACCAATGGATCTCCTTGATGAATTGAATAATTGAATGTGCTTGAATGCTTTAATTCTTGAGATTGAATTATTGCTTCAATAAATTATCCTTCATGTGCATAAGTAATCATGTTCTTTCATATGTACGTCTTAGAGCTTGTGATTATAAAATGAGAGGAAAAATGCTTCGTTATATACAAATCTAGGGTACAATCTTCTAGAGAGGCCTACATAGGAGAATTAAATTCTAATTAGACATATACTCCTATAAGTGGACCTATAATAAATATAATTTCAAGTCATTTCCTCGAAGACCAAAACAACCAACCTTGAAGCGAGAATTAAATCTTTCTGAAGCCCGACATCCAGAAACACTGAAAACTTGAAAATTGGACCCTGGGTAAGGGTCAAGGTTGAATCTGACCTAGGTCAGGGTCGAGGTTGACCTCAAACCAGAAGGTGGACCTTGACCCTAAGGTCAAGAATCTAAAATTTGCAAATTAGGATGCCAGAAAAAGGCCAGAGAGAAGTGGAAAATGGGGCAGAACAATAAGAAAATCTAGATCCAAGTCAGAGACCCATTCAAGGAATTTGAAATTACCCCAAACCACTTACTTGGAGGGCTAAAAAATTCCAAAATGGAAGTGCTTCCATTTTCTGATGATACATGAGGGTTGCATGGTTTTGAAGGATGACTTGAAAAAAATGAAGACCAAGATGATGAACCTAGACAAGAAAGTGACTGGTATATCCTAGTTCCTTCTTAGGGTTATACACATCTCTACCACTTCCATGTGTTTTCTATAGAAGAATATGTTGGGGCCTAATGTAGAAAAATAAGGAAATTATAAGGTATTTTTCAAGTTCCTAACATATGACTGGGGCTGGGCTCCTTACCCAGTCAGTGTTAGTATTAAGAGATCCAAGATTACTGAGAGGGGGATGAATTAGTAATCTAACAATTCAAAATTTTCATTAACCATTCAACCACTTTCATCAATAGACATCCATTGCATAGAAAAATAAACAATAAAGATAAAAATCACAACCATGCAACATAATAATACCAAATTTTTTCTTATAGAAACCCAACTGATGAAAACCATGCATGGGGATGGAACCCACTAAAATCTCCACTCATTTAAAGTATGCCTAGTTAGGAGCTTAGCCCTGTTAAAAGATTACAAAGGCCTAGTTAAGAGAAAGACCCTCTTACGAGTCACCCAGTCAAGGGATTTACCTCTAGCCCTATAAGGAGATTTACCTTGTTAGGAGTAACTTATTTAAAGGATTTCAAACCCTAATTAAAGAGTCTCCAAGTTGAATTATTTACAATTCAAACCTGCTAGGATCTACCCGATTAAGGGATTTAGCCTGATGAAGTTGTTAAGAATTAACAAGTAAATGATCTAATAAAGTAGTACTCTCTCCTAATATAGATCCAGTTCAAGCTCACTATCTACTTTACATGTAGACAATCTTCTCTCTTCCCTCTTCTCTCAATCGTACCTCTGCATCCATGATCTACACTAGTACATTTCATCAGTTTACATATTTATACATTAAAAGTTCATTAGGAAAATTAAATTCCTTACAAAAAAATTTATAGTCTTTCCCACTCAATGAACAAACCCTAAAACATGTTAACAACATATATCACTCTCTAACAAACGTTGACCTTCAAATCTATCACACATCGATTTGACAAAGGAAATTCAAACAGCAACACATTCTCCAATGTTCTTGCACAAATTTTAAGAAATATGATCATAATGATCATGTAAATGCCAACTAATGTAGGAGAATCTTGGGTTCTTTCAATCTTTCATCGACCAAATTTTTTTTCCTTTTAGTAGTTAGTATATTTTCTTTCAGTTTGGTGTTTCTCTGGTGATAGATCTATACTAGTTCTTTTTGGTTGCAGTCATGGCTATGTGTTCTTGGCTTCATCTTGGATAATTTTATATGATCACACCTCATTTGGTTTCATCATGCGATATTTATTTCACTTTCTTTATGGGATTATATATTGTTCTTTATGTTACCAATTAGTGGTTGGGTTTTCAATCTTTTTCCTGATCTTTCGGTTGGTTTTTTTGAGCATGGTCGTACTAGCTCAATGTTATGTTTGAGTCCGAATTATTTATTTGATCACATATCTTACTACAAGTTTATAAACTTGTTCATATGGGATAAGATAGTTTTCATAACATTATCTAGCGCATCTTATCTAGGGTTTATTGGATATTTCTAATCTAAATAGGAATGTATGTCTAGCATGTGAGACTACATGTTGCAGGTCTATTGTAATTGATTCACCGATCGTAATTGAAGGTTGATCTCTCATTTTCTCATTGTTAGCTTGTTTTTATTTTTATTTCTGTTGTGTTGTGTTGGTTGCAAGGATCAAACTGATCCTTTGAGGTTTCTCCATCCTTGACTATATAAAGTGGTATCATAGCTTAGGCTTTTGCATCCTTAGGGTGTTCTTTTAGGCTGACAGTCGAGAGAATATGACCTACAATAACTAAGGATTGTAAAGATGGCTAGGAGAAATGCTAGAGGTGGAGCAAGACATGGAGATCTAGCTGATTTGTATTTTTTGAGGAAAATATCTACAAGATTATAAGTAGTAGAGACAACATAGAGGAGAGGACAACATATAGAAGATGCAAGTGATGAAGGAGATGAACATAATTAGAATGAAGTAGTCTAAGGAGATAAATAGGAAGAAAAACATGAGTTGAATTAAGGAGAGGAAAGATTCATTAGGGCTTTGACTAATGTTAATCAAAGACCTCATTTCAACCCAACCCATTATCATAGTAACCTAGCTAATGATGATTTTATAGATTAGATCACAAAGATGGATAATTATTTTGAGCTTGAAGGTGTAACCACCTAATTTTGGTCTGTTGCAACTATGGACCCTATTTGCCCTAAGTGTGATCATACCCTCGAGTTATGTCCAAGCGACCCTGTTACTGTTTGACATAATTCTTCTAATCAATTTAATGAATTAGGTGATTTTTATCACTGATTTATATTATCTATTGTAGCCATACAATTTACATCAATATTGACCAATCAGATCAAATCTAAATCAAACATGGCTATAGTATTTAATATGAAGGAATTAAATAAATCTCTATATCACATGTCACTTGCAATCCAACTCATTCCCCTAGCCTATTAATTTTATTTAAAATGGCTATAGCCCCTTAATTATTAAAAAGCAATTTATTTGTTTAAATAATTAAAACCTATATTTCTAAATGAATTAAATAAGTTTATTTCATTTATTAATATTCCCTTAAACCCTAACCTAACCCTTTCCAACCACCTTTACCATGGGTTCTAACCCTAACCTAACCTATCTCACCCACCTCTACCCTGGGTTCTAACCCTTCT
>MU225672.1:126399-160991 GCA_018584345.1 Thuja plicata
ATGGCCCCCTCTGACTGCTGGGAAACATGAGAGAATGTGGGTACCCTCTGACCCTCTGGAACTGCGGCATGATATAACGCATAATAATACGTAGCCCTCTGTCCCTGATGGACTGCAGTCCTGGCCTATACCTCTCTCTCAGCTCTGAGCATCTCAAGATGCCTGTCTCTGTCTGCCAAGAGAGCCTCTGCTGTGGTAACCCTGGCCGATAAAGTAGTAATCTGGGCCCGGAGCTCCTCTCTCTCCCGCTCACATCGGGATAATGGATCCTCACCTCTATCTGGCTCATCCCCCTGTACTCTCTGACGCCTCTGGCGCTGCTGCTCAGGAGTCAAAAATGGACCTGGATCTCTCTGAGGGGCTACAAATCGGACTCTCTGTTGCCTCTGCCCTCTGCTGCTGGTCTCACCAGTATCCACTGCCTGTCCTCCTCCCCCTCTGTCGTCTCCATCATGCCTATCATCCGGGGGAGGGTCCCTACCATCTCTGCCTCCGTCTCGGCCCCCATGTCTTCCTGGAGCCCTATCCCCCATTCATGCTTTTACTAACCCTAAGTTACTAAAACAATGATCTATTGAAGTGTTTGTGTCCATCTAACAGGTACCCATTATCACACGCACAGAAGGGACTAATGAAGAAAGGAAAGTGAAGTATTCTTGCACCAAGTTGAAAGGACTGTTGGAAGTACAATAATGGGGAAAGAAAGATACTGAGAGGGGGGTGAATCAGATCTTAAAACTTAACCACTTAAAAAAAATTGATCCACATTCATACATATATGAATTTAACCTAACATCAGATAGCAATAGTAACATGAAATGTATAACTCATAACACAAAATTTGGTAACCCGGAAACCCAAATAGGTAAAACTACGGTGGGGATGACACCCACAAAATCTTTAATACTATAGCAATAAAGTGTGCCTACTAGGGCTACAAGAGTTTGATTGCAACATGCAATCTACCTGGTTAAAGGTCTTTTCGGTTAAGAATCAAAGATCATTACAATCTACCTTGTTAAAGGATTTCAACTTACAGTAAAGTAAGCTCTCTACTAAGAGATTTAAAATGGTCTGCTAGAACCACTTTGTTAAGAGATTTCACCTAATACACCTATTATAATGTTCCAAGTAGTGATCCTTCTTTATGCACTTAGATTATGTTGATGAATTTGCTCTTTCCAATACCTTTTGTGATCTCTCAATCTGATATATCTTTACTTTGCTTTTCACTGCTCTGTCATTCTGCTTGATCTAGGTTTCTTCTTAAAATGAATTACTGTTCATCTCTAATTTACAACGACCCTTCTCTGTATATCTCTTTCTTACACACTTCTCTTATTTTCTAGGGTTAGAAGCAATCTTATATGTCTTTTTGGATCTGGCAGTGAGATGTAGAACAACGATCAAGATCTACAATTTATGCCTCCAATGCATTCTGATTTCCTGATTGGCTCCATGCCATGCATAGTATAAAACAATTAAATGTGAAATTAACTCAGTAGAAAAATATTAAATGCGTAAAAATGTCATCCCAAATCTCACACAAGTTGGCCTAAACTATTTACATCAAAGTTTGAAACAATCCTAACATGTATGAAAAAATTGTTTTGCTTGGCACTTAACATCTCTGTCGCTCGACACTTAATATTCTACTTGGCTCGGCATGATGTGACTCAGAATCCTAAAACTTTCTTGGCAACATTGCTCGGCTTTGAATGTTTAGCTCGGCCATAGTGATTAACCAACTAAAACTGCCTAAATAAATGACTAAGTGTAGGTCACTAATCATCAACAAAACTTAGGGATTAACAATCTCCCCCTTTGATATTAGTGGTAAAACCACACTTATCATTTCGATTCATTCCATCCAAAATGTTTCCTAAGTACATAGTGTACTCCCCTTAGGAATGTACATCATACTACATACAAAAATTTTACATAGTATACATGATTTCAAAAACAAATAAATTTACATTGATACATGTATTAATTTCCTTATGTTGTATCCTTCTTAGTTCTGTCAGATGCCACCTTGTTTTTGTCAATAATTGCAGGTGGGGTCAAGTTATACTTGTCCAAAAAATGTTTATGAAGTTGTAAGGTGGATGCAAATGCAGAGTCCCAACTATCCTTCACAAACTTCATAACCTCTATTTTCACTTCTAGCTTGGCAGCTAGACTTACTAAAATTTCTGCAGTGGAGAGATGAGAATCTCTCTTAACCAATTCATTTGTAGATGATAGTTTTTTTCTTCAATGAACTCCAGATGAGGTATTAGGCTTGTCTAAATAGTAATCAATTTTGTCCTAATCTGACCATCTTCAGCCATGAGCTTGGCTATCCTCCTTTGTGCATAAGTCAATCTGTTAAAATGTAAGGAGCTAGTGCTAGCATCCATATTCAATGAACTTCCAGTTGACTTTAAGTCTAGTTGAAATTTCTCTAAAACCTGTAGATTATCCTTTGTGAATAATTCAACATCAGATAACCTCTTATACAAAGAATAAACATTTGTTGCAACTACCTCTAAAATTTCTACCAGAGAAGAAAGTTCATCCTATTTGACCGCAATCTCTTCAGAGTTTTTTGCTAGTACCTTGTTCTCGAATTTCCTCTTGGACCATTGCAATAGTTTCTCATTGGATTCAATGTTGTCATCATTTACCTTTTGTGCAATGTGAACTAACTGTTCAAGAATAGGAGCTTGAGGGTTTTCATCTTCCATGTCAAAAGCTTTTACAAATATGTCTTTGATTTCATGTAACACTTTCTTTTTCTTATGCTCCCTTTTCAGTTCCTCCTATCTTTTCTTCCTCTTAAGTAGCTCTTGAAGAGTCTCAATCTGTTCACAAGACAAAACATTGGGATCCCATGGTGGAATCACAATAACTTCATCTAATGTGACATCAAGAATTGGAGACTTCTTCCTCATAACTTTCCTCCTCTTAAATTGAGGTGAACTACTGCTCGGCTTTGTTTCTACAATACCTTTTCCAATTTCAGTAGTAGACACCATTGCATCTTTTAATTCAGTCAAAATTGCATGCTGATCAGGCATGCCTCCTATTTTAAGTCCTGTGGGAGTTGATGATGTAGAATGTGGTAGATCAACCAACACTTGCACTGCCTCTTGTTCTTTAGGCTCATTGTTAGTATCTCTTATCTCCTCACTACTATCTAGAACTGATTTCACAACCTCTAAAATAGGTGAATGTCATGCAATTACCTCTTGTTCAATTATTTTCTCCTTTTCTACTTCTTTCTGAGCATCTTTATCCTCAGGTTCCTTTTGAGTTCTCTCTTCATCTTCCTCTGTACACTTCTCTTCTTCAGCCTCAGTTTCCTTAATAGTTGATTCTATAGTTGAGTCCCTCGGCTCATCCTGAGCCTCGACATCCAGATTGCTAGAGTCATCAATTGTCACATCAATTGGACTATCAATTGTCAGACCAATAGTGTTAACTATCTATGTTTGTCCTTGTGCTTCTATTCTAGTCTTCTTAGGCTCAGTAGAAATTTAAACTATTGATTTTTGTGGTACAGGGGTGGATTAAGTTTCTTTATCCTTCAGCTCAGATGTTCCTTCATTAGTTATCTTCTCTTTTGGAGCAATCAATCCAAAAAATTTCCTTCCAAATCCTAGTACTCTACTGTACTATCCCTTCAATATCATTTTTCAAAATAGCATAACCTCTCTGTTTAGGTATGAATTTATGATTATACTCTTCAACAAGTATTTCTCTCTATTTCTTGGTTAGCTCAGGAATGACTTGAGCTAATGTGCCTTCCCTTATCTGTCTTTTAGTTGTGAGTGCAAATTCCCATTTTCCAGATAGAAAATTATATAACTCACTCAAAAAATTATTTCCTATTGCTATAGGAGTTAACTTGAAATTACACATCATGTCTAGAAGAGCTTCCTGAACCTTATTCTTGTCTTCTACGTTCAATTTTTCATACTTGATAGACTTAAAACTAGATAACCCTGTAGAATTTCTCAAGTTCTCACATACCTCATTAATATTTGTGGGTTTCTTGAATGGTGCTACTGGTATGTTGTTGGGTTCATCTGTATCTATCTTGTCTTCATCACTTTCTAGATCCAAATGCACTTTCCTTCTTGGTCTCTTAACTTGTAGGCTTGGCACAACCTTTGTTGCAAATTTTGTCTTCAATCCATAACTACTTCTCCAATCTTCTTTACATAAACTTTTGTTTTCTCTGCTAGAGATGTGGCAGTAGATGCCCTTGTCCTTGGATGATTTGCAATGGGAGGGGTAACTCTAGTTTTTTCTTTACTCAGCTTGGTTACCTTGGCTACTACTAGTCTCTTTCCTTTTTCCTTAAACATTAATCTCTTCTTCAAATTCACTGACTTCTACTTCTTGTTCTTCAGATACATCTTCTCCTTGTCTAGTAGATATGTCTAGAGGTGCATCCTCTAGCTCCTCATCACTCGGCAAGCCAACCATCTTTTTCAGATTTTTCACAATATTTTTCCTCTTTCTCTCCATGGTTCCTTCCTTAAGATTCATTGAAATCTTTGCCTTCACTTCATCATAATTTCTGAATCTTTTTTCTTCAGTATCAATCTCCTCTGCTAGGAGTGTTGTGATAGCTACTGATGTTTTATCAATATTAAATTCACAAGGAAATGGCTCCAGCCATGATACCCTAGGTGTCACAGCCTGAATATAAGTGTAATCTATATCAACTAAGAAACATATCTCTTCATAGTGTTTTTCCACAAGTGAGTTGGGAATTTTGGTCCTCAACCTCATTCTCTTTTTGAATTCCACAAAATAGTTTCCCATAATACTATTGAAATTGTTGCCTAATTTCTGAATACATTCAATAATATATACAGTAATAGGTCTATCCTTCTTCCAAACAATATTTCCTAGTGTAGGAAATGACTTATGTACATAGAAGAATATACAAACTAGGAAAGAGCCAAACTTACATGATGAGATTTTAGCTTTTCTGATTGATAGTAAGTTCTCGACTAGTTGTGTCAATTGCAGCTCAGCAAGGTCGTAGGTGTGATTCTTCTTCACTATCTTCCATGCCTGGTCCATGGCTGTGCAGGGAACACTATCCAGTCAGCTTGATTGATAGAAATTGTGTACAATCACTCTCACTCGAATTTCAAGTTCTCAGTCTTCAGTTGTAGAGATAGTCATACCTCTGTTGTTCCAGATAGCTCCAATGTTAGCTGCTATCTCTTCTTTACTTTGATCTCTCATTGTTCGTTTAGCACTGATGACAGGATATCCAGTTACTCTATGGATAATATCTTTTGTGATCCTAACTGGTCTATTGTCCAGCCACATATGCATATTATGAACTCGGCTTAGGACAACCTTAATCCATTCATCCTTGAATTCTGACAGAAAATGTAGGGCACGAGTTAACCCTTTGTCTACTAAATGCTTGAATTCATCTTTTAGAACTCCATTTTCAAATAACTTGTCATAGGATTTCCTTAATTTTTTATCACCCACTTCACCAATTTTAACCATGTAGCAGGATCTAACATCATGAATCATAAGTACCTTTGGTGGGATCGATGTGAGAGCTCTGTTCAGATCACTTAGAATTGCACTTTCAGGAATGACTCAAAATTTTGGTGGTGCACACGCATCACTCCTTACTAGCTTAATTTGTTTCAGCTCCTCCTCCATTCCCTTAACTGGTGCAAAAGAACTTGCAGCCATAATATCTAAAATTAGGTTTCAAGAATGAAGAACAGGGTACCTCGGCAAGTAACACTTTCCACTATTCAACTCAGGGTTGCCGACGGTATGCTGATGAAATTATCGAAACAAACTTTACTAAGATTAATTCTGCAACTTCCTCGATCGCTCTGTGAATGCTGAAAATCGCAAGGTAAAAATGAATAATAGACTGTTCATCCTTATATAGACTCAAAAGGTCAAGATAGGTAAGCAATAAATATTTTTCCCGTTAGGTTAGTGCAAGCCAACTATCATTGGACAACTAACACAACTTGCATACCACTCGGCTTACCATACTTGGCCATCACAACTTGCTTGGCCAACCAACTCAGCACCTATAGTGTAGATATCTCTTCTCAACACTTGTCACAAATATGTCATGGTGCATCCTAACATATGGAGATATGGACTTTGGCACATTTACATATTAGGAACTAATGTAAGATTTGAAATTTAATTGTAGTTCCTTAAATACCTTTATATCTCAGTTGAAGATGGCGTGATCACCTGATCCATTGGATTGGGTGACCTCAGGTTCAATGGATTCACTGCTGCTTGGCTCTATTTTCCTTACCCATGTCTAGTTCATCTGTGCTCTTATTTATTCAATAGTAGGAGCAGGAACTCTTGTCCTACACTCTCTGTTAGTGTGACCTATCTTCAAACAACTAAAATAGACTAAGATTCCATTCATCCAACTCTTAGATTTCCCTCTAAAATGTGTCTTTAAGAAATCTTCAGGTGCATTTCCATATTCTTCACAGTAATGACAACTCTGCCTTGTATTATAATCCCAGTTGTAAGTGTTTCCTTTCTTAGATGCTTTTGTTTGTGTCTTTGATGTCCATTGCTGTTTAGAATTGGATCTATAGTCTTGTGCTTTATGACCATGTTTCTGACACTTGTAACAATAACCATTAAATCTTAGTTTGGGAGGTGCATCACTTGCTTCAACCCAACATTCATGTGCTTTATGTCCAAATTTAATGAAATTAAAATAGTAACCATTGAACTTAGGTTTAGGATTGGACTTACCTTTCTTGCTTCAGAAAATGTTTTCTGTATGACCTATTTTTCCATAGTGGTGGCAAATAGGCTTGTTGTGCTTTGCCTTTGCATTCCTACTTTCACCATTCTTAGATGATTCTCCTTTCTCAGCAGATGTCTTTGGTTCAGTGTAACCTAATCCAGAAGAATCCTTTGACCTCCTTGATGCTTCCATCATATTCTCAAAATGAGTCAAAGCTTCATTAGGTTTATTCAACCTTTCATTAAGTTCCTTCTCAGATCTAAAATCATCTTTCAATTGATTGTTCTCAGTTCTCAGATTTATCATTTCCATATCTTTCCTACTAATCTCCTGATTTGTAAGTAGCAGTTGATTTTCCATGTCAACCTGATTGATTGTCATCATTTGCACATGATGTGTCCTTTCATCAAGTCTGACAGTTATCACTCTTTTGTCTTCTTCTGCCATAGATTTGTCATCTTCAGCTTTCTTCTTTTGTTCCACTACTTCACATAGTCTTACTTTCTTCATTTCTTGTTCTCTTTTCAAGTTTTTGACTTCTTCACACAGTGCATTATTCTTTTCAAGTAGATCTGCAATTGCTGCATCGCTCTCAGTAGAATCTCCATTCTGAAATAGATTTGCAGTGTCATCTTCCTGGTAATGAGTATCATTCATTTGTTTGGCCAAATATTTCCTAGCTATCAATGATTTCTTCAATTCCTATCTTGCTATCTTAGGCTGATGTAATGCTAGCTGAATCTCGATCTTCTGATTCTCAATGAATTTACCCAACTTGTAAACCTCCATCTCAATATTGTACTCAAAAGTTGATTAAAATATTTTGTAGGTGAACTGTGCTTTGCTACCAATTGTTGGAAGTTATACAATAATGGAGAAAGAAAGATACTGAGAGGGGGGGGTGAATCAGATCTTAAAAATTAACCACCTAAAACAAATTGATCCACACTCATACATATAAGAATTTAACCTAACATCAGATAGCATCAATAACATGAAATGTATAACTCATAACATAAAATTTGGTAACCCAGAAATCCAAATAGGTAAAACTGGGGTGGGGATGACACCCACAAAATATTGACTACTACAACAATAAATTGTGCCTGTTAGGGCTACAAAAGTTTGATTGAAACATGCACTCTACTTGGTTAAAAGTCTATTCGGTTAAGAATTGAAGATCATTACAATCTACCTTGTTAAAGGATTTCAACTTATAGTAAAGTAAGCACTCTGCTAAGATATTTAAAACGGTCTTCTAGAACCACTCTGTTAAGATATTTCACTTGATACACCTGTTAGAATGTTCCAAGTAGTGATCCTTCATTATGCACTCAGATGTTGATGATGGATCTGCTCTTTCTAATACCTTCTGTGATCTCTCAATCTGATATGTCTTTAGTCTACTTTTCACTGCTCTATCATTCTGCTTGATCTAGGCTTCTTCTTAAAATGACTTACTGTTCATCTCTAATGAACAACAACCCTTCTCTGTATATCTCTTGCTTACACACTTCTCTTATTTTCTAGGGTTAGAAGCAATCTTATATATCTTTTTATAACTGGTATTGAGATCTAGGTCAACAATCAAGATCTACAGTTTATGTCTCCAATGCATTTTGATTTCTTGATTGGCTCCATGCCATGCATAGTATATAAAAATTAAATGCAAAATTAACTCAGTAGAAAAATATTAAATGCATACAAATGTCAACCCAAATCTCATACAAGTTGGCATAAACCATTTACATCAAAGTTTGAATCAATCCTGACATGTATGCAAAAATTGTTCTTCTCGGCACTTAACGTCTCTGTCGCCCGACACTTAATATTCTACTTGGCTCGGCATGATGTCACTCAACAACCTAAAACTTGGTCAAAAATGTTGCTCGGCCTTGAATGTTTATCTCAGCCATAGTGATTAACCAACTAAAACTGCCTAAGTAAATGACTAAGTGTAGGTCACTAATCATCAACAAAACTTAGGGATTAACAAGGACATTCATCCCTATGGTGGGAATATTTGCAAATAGATCGACAAAGAAGAGGTAAAGACAAGATCAAATCTTGGGATAGGATGGTGAACAAGTTAAAAGCTAAGTTTTTTTCTGAGGACTATCAAGTGAGTTTGTTTAGAAAGTTGAAAAATTTGAAATAAAGAGACCTAAGTGTTAAGAGTTGCACTAAAGAATTCTACAAGTTCAATATCAGATTTGGTCATGTAGATGATGAAGCTCAACAAGTTTCTTGCTACCTTAATGGTCCAAGGATGTCAATCCAAGATGAAGTAAATATAGTGCTTATTAGGACTATGAAAGGGGCTTATAAGTGGGCCTTGAAGCCTAAATAGAAGATGAATAGAAGGCATGAGAAAATACAAAGAGGTAGAGGTGGAAGATTTCAAACAGCTAGAGGTAGATCTACTACAGATCAGAGTAAACATGATCCTGAAGTTAAGGAAACTGATCAATATAGGAGGAATGATAGGATTTCCTATTGGAATGAAGGAAAAGGAAGTGGTGAAAGAAGGAAGTTTTGCGTCACTTGTTTCAAATGTGGTGAATCCAGGCATAGATTCTTTGAATGCAAGAACAATGTCTTGGGGAAGAAATAAAAGGGCAGTAGGAGAACAACATTTATTGATGAAGAATCCACTGCTTTAGTGAACAAAAATCAGGTAGACGAAGGTGCAACCCTCATGAATAGGAGGATCATATATCATGGAGAACAAGAAGAGTCTATAGAGAGGAATAATTTGTTCAAAATACGATGTAAGGTTAAAAAAAAAAAGGTGTCTAATGTTTTCATAGACAGTGGAAGTTTTGATAATATTTCTTCAGAGGAGTTAGTTGACAAAATAAAGTTGTAGAGGATGAAGGATCCTAAGCCATATCAGATTGCATAGATTCAAGATGAACATAAGGTACTGGTAAGTGAACAAATCCTAGTTAAATTCAAGATTGGGAATTATTATGATTAATTTTTGTGTGATATTATGCCTATGGATGTGTACCATGTCTTGTTGGGTAGACCATGGCACTACGATAGGAAATCCATACATGATGGTAGAAGGAATGTTTATACTATTGCTGATAATGGGATGCGTGTATATATAAACTATACCTTCATGAAATTAGCGTGCAATATATCAATTCTATGGATAGAAAGGTACAATTTAATCTAAATAATTGACAAAATAACATTTAACATTCCATGGCTCTCTAACTAAGCATGATAATGAATCTCTCATCCTTAATCTCCATTAGTAATAGTCCTAGAATGAGAATTGATGTGTGATAATGCCTAATCTATCTCACAATTCTCAAATTGCAATCCAATTTCATTCAATTATGCTCAAATTACTCAAATTATGCTCTCAAATGCTCTCAAATTGCTATGATCTCAATGAATTTCTCTATAGTTTAGATCAATTTCTCATGAATGTTTAGGATTCTTAATGCTTTCAAAATGCATAGTATTTATAGGATTTCCCAAGGCTAGGGGGAAGAGTTAAGTTGATCATGATCAAAGCTTGGTTGAGTTGAAGGCTTTCAAATGGTTTCAAATGTGGAGACCATTTAAATGGTGGTCTCAAAGGTTGGGACAAAGAGACAAATTGAGTGGTGAGGATTTTGAAGATTAAAATGAGTGATCAAGATCGCAAAGTTTGGAGTGATCCATGTCCTTTCAATCCTTGATTCTCATTGGCTATTTAAATTCTTGTCCCCTTTGTTGAAGGAAATTAGGATTTAATCAATTAAACTAATTAATTAAATTAGCCATGTAAGGGAATAGGTTGATTTGATTTTTGATTTAAACTATAAAACTAATTGATTAAATCAATTATATAGCTTTGATTTATCCCTTTTAGGCTTATATTTAATTAGTCGATATATTTATTAATTGATCCTCTGATTTGATGTAATTTAGTCCCTTTTGATTGAATTAGTCTATTTTATTTGATTAATTAGACTTGACAAAATTTAGGTTTTTTACAAATGCCCCTCTTTGAATTGATGTGCGATGCACATTGATTCAAAGAAAATTGATGTTTTGATATGATCTGAATGATTGATTGATACAATATTCGATGCAAAAATATGATGTGAAACCTGATGCAAAACTTAATGACAAGAAACTGATATGAAACTTGATGTGAATCTGATGCAAAACTTGATGATGAAAACTCAGATGTGAAAAACCAATGAAAATGCCCCACTAATAGCAATTTGAAATTTTAGTGCCCCACATTTTGTTGTCATTGTGAAAGTGTGTTAAAACAATGTTTTGACCATATGATGACCCCTTAGAAATGAAAATAGAATTGATAATAGAGGCAACAAGATATTGAAGAATAAAATGATTAGGTCAATTATGTTTTCATTTATGAAAAACCAGATGAAAAATTGATCATAATATGCCCTGGTGGTGAAAAATGTCATTTTTAGGTCAAAAAGAGTGAAAATATCATGAAAATTAGGTCAAAAAGCTATAAATAGAAGTAAAAATGTCATTTTTAGTATTCATTTTCACTTCTGACCCCAGATTGTTGCTCTAACACTTTTGAATATTCTGATAATGGTGGTCCCCATACGCGAGCATCAGTTTGAGAGAGGGCGCAGATTCTAGAGACCAGCCAACTATGGACCTCCGGTGAGTGATTTTTACTTCCTCTAGCATTTATTACCTCATTTTTTGCATTTAATTGATGTTTCAATGCCTAGCTAGGTTTTTTTATGCATTTTTTATTGTAGTCACAAGTAGGAATTTTAAGTTGTGCATCCGCAATGCAAAGTGTCACGTATACCTCTTTAAGTTACACGTAGGAATGAGGATATGTCACACATAAGATATGTTAAAATCATGCATACCAAACCCTAGTTGAAAAACCCAAATTAAGTTACACGTACCAAGTGTTAAGTCACGCGTACACTACCAAATTTTGTGTACTAGACCAAGTAACGCCTAGCAAGTGTAAAATACCGTGTATGATGTGTGAAGTTACGTGTCACCTGAAATGAGATGTACACCCTTTGAATTTTTGCGTACACATAGGAAAAATGACACCTGCGTGCAAATGATTAAAAACCTTGATCGTAATTGTTCGCCTCTGATAGAATGAACACCAAATTGATTGCAAAGATAAGCAGGATGAATTTACTAATGAAACCAAATGTTTAGGATGTTAGGATGATCAGTTAGATGGATGTTTAAATATCAATCAGATTTGTAGGATAGGATAAATTGATGTATTGTCCCCTTCTCATGATATAGAGTTAGTAAAAATAGTTGATGTTGCTCAAAAAGAGTGATTGGTTGATTTGATGATTGATTGATGTTGGATAATCCACTTAAATGATGATACTAATCGAATTCACTTGATTTGAAAAATAGATTCTATTCTAAAAGTTATATGTTTGGAGTGTCCCATCTTGGCTTGCCAACATGGTAGACCAATTATCAGGTCACGAGATATGCATTATTGGTAGATGTGGTTTGTGTTACCTTCTCAAGTTACCATGGTTAAAGATGAATCGTGGGCTTCTCACAATTATGGAAGAGCAATGGAACTCTAACCATAACACCTTACATTTTCCCATGGGAGAGATGACTATCACACTAGAGGACATTATAGATTTTTGTGGATCTCGACTCAAGGAGAGCGGGTTTACTATGATCAAGTTTACAATAGTAGCGCATGCAGGCGGGTCTTCGCAGATCCTATGATCAGAGATGAGAGTATCACCTGGGCACAGTTCATTTCTTTCCCTCATCTTCTAGCAGTATTAGGTACATTGATTGGAGGAGTTTTTTTACCAGATCATCGCAGGCATGGATTCATAGTTGGTTGGGGTCACATCATTGAGGAAATGATTGCTGATCCTCATAGATTTGATTGGGGTGCTTGCATTTTAGCATAGTTTTATCATGAGCTACATCACATTGTTTATAGAGGTAGTTATTCCTTGTCATCCAGTGTGATTCTCTTACAGTTATGGATATGGAAGATATCCCTGTATCTAGACCAATTGCAACCAGACAAAGAGATTGTGTATGGCTGTATGTGTACTTATATGATGGCATGGTCATTCATCCTTGGCTGGGAAAATTGGATTATTGAAGGCTCATGTTAAATGACATTGATCAGGTCATCAAGAGACCATATTTAGGATGCGAGTCTAGGCATGAGGTTGATGATGAGTTACCATATATGTTTTCACCTCGATGGATGATAGGCTGATCATCACTAGTGATTGAGAGATTTCGTTTATATAGAGTTTTTCAACAGTATGGTCAAGTGTAGGACATACCCTAGGGTTTATCACTTTATACTCAAATGCAGGCTGAGAGATCGATTTGGGGAGCATAAGTTGATTATCTGTATGTGTGCGATCAGATTGATAGATTGGTATACATGTAGTGGGATATGCATGAGCATATTAAAGATGCAGGCATGAGTCCATATTATTCCCAATGGTTTTCTTGGAACAGGTTTCCTCAGTTTACTGATCCTGGTGAGCCAATTCCTAATGTAGATGATCCCTCAGATGATGATGATGGTGGGGGTGGATGAGGAGGTGTGAAACATAGAGTACAAAGAGTACTAAGAGTTGTGAGAGTTCCTCAACAAGATAGAGGTAAAGATGGAGAATATGGAGGACCATGAATGAGGGGTGGGCATGTGGGTCCATGGATGAGAGGTGGAGATGTGAGAGGGAGAGGTGGTGGATATGGGATGAGACTAGTATAGGCAGTACCAGTAGAGGTATGGGGTTAGTGATGACATAGAGTTGTGAGACAGGCTCAGATACATGTTGCAAGACATGGTCAAGGTCCACAGATTCTGGAATAGCAGGTGCATATAGCTCCTCAGATTCTAGCACAACAGGTGCCTCAGATATAGGTACATCCATAGGTTCAACTAGGTACTATTACTATATTAGAGAAGGATGTGCAGGGTTTATAGACTGGTTTGGCTACATTTAATAGAAGGATTGATCAGTTTGGGAGTATGATGTAGCAGTTTATGGCCATGATGGTACAAAGGCCGAGTATAGCTAGTACTAGTCAGGTACCTCCTACCACATAGGATAGATCAGCAGACAAAGATCCAGATGGTACATGTGGTTTAGGTGACATAGGGACAGAAGATGCATCAGGTGCCCCTAGCGGGTCATGATTGATTTTGAGATATCATATGCTCATATGTATTGCATATTGATGTATCAGATGTTGATTCGATTAGGACTTTGATGTACCATTTTGATAAGATGTAGCTTTTCTTATGTTAGACATTTGATTCATATTTATGAAGAGTTTATCACTTTGATTTCCATGATGATATATGAGACTTTGTTTGATGTTATGATGTCTATATGAGTTTATGCATTTTATTTATACATGCTATGAATGCAATGCCTTATATATGATGTAGTTAGATGAATGAATATGTATGAAAGTCTATTTCTATATGCTTTTAATTTTATAATGTATGTAATTCTAAATCATAAATGTCATGTAATGATCTTAATGAATGTGTGCTGTGTATTTTTTTTTATAAAGCAATATTCAATGATATGCACCTATGTGAATGATGAAATGTTCAATGCATTTGAATAATAATGTAATGATGTTTATCTTGTAATAATGATTTAATGTTTAATGAATGCAATGGTAAATGCACAAGAAAGTCTTCATAATTGATTGATTTGAACCAAGTTAGAGATATCAAATTTTTGAATAATTAACCCCCTTGAAATTAGGAAATCCCGTAAATGCAATCAATCTTAGCATGAAATGCAACTAACTGTCACTTTTGTCTTTGCGAAAGAAATGCAAAAGAAGATATATTTTAATCATTGAGTTTTTTTGTAACTAGGAGCAAGTACAATCATCACTGATTGGATAACCTCATCATGATAATATCAATACCACTTTCATCTATTTTGTAACCATTAGAATCTATTACAACCCTCATTAATTGAATAATCAATTATGGGATTCTGAATACCGGTTTCATCAAATTTAGTGTTGCAATTGGATTTTAATATTAAGATATAGAAGATCTAAATATCCAAGGTATCCGTTTGTGTAAACAAAAAAAGGTTAACCATCCCTCCCATATGAATATCCTCAATGATTCTTTGATATCCATGTACTTAGATAAATTCATAGAATTTGGTGGATCTTCCTCAAAATAGTCACACAAAATCAAGAAAATATCATGTCTTCATCATTGCCAATCTAGTTGAAACATCATCGATTAGCTAAAAACAACATGATTCAATGAACATCATCAAAAAATTCAAGTGTTTTGTGTTGTATCAAGATTTTCAATATAATTCCATCCATTTTGATCATTTAGGTTTTGTCAAATTTTAATCTTGATAACAAGGTCATGAAGGTCAAGGATCAAGTTGCAAGATCGAATGCTTGGTTTGAGCAATGATATCCATCAAAGGTTCAAAAATATCTCTCGTCTGAAGTTCTAAAATCTCTCATGTCATGTGACCAAAAAGTAGCACTTTTGAAACTGTTTGTATCAAACTAATACTTTTCCCCTAATTGAATATGAGACCATGTGTAAATCTAGGCAAATGAAACCTCGTATGTGACAATGATTTTTGACAATGCAGCTCAAAGACTTTATTAGGACTATACACAAATGACGGATGCAAAGAGGATGAACAAATGGGATGATGCAAAGGAAATATGTACAAATACAACTAGGTAAGACCTAAGGAATCAAAAAGTGCCTGTTTGCCAAGTTTTCACCTTTTGAATTTATTGCTCTTTTTCTCTTTTTTCTCTTTTTTGTTACCAAGGTGCCTATTGCTAGGTTTTCACCGAGGCATTTTTCTCTTTTTCAATTTTTTTCTTTTTTTCTTTTTATTTTTATATCATCAAGGTGCCTATTTTCTAGGTTTTCACTAGGACAACCATTTTTTGATCTTTTGAATTTTTTTGCTTTCTTCATGCTCAATTTTCCTCTTTTTATGTTTTTCTGCTTTTCCAATATTTTTTGAATTTTTCATCTTTCTCATTTTTTTGGATTTTGAACTTTTCTCATGTTTTTGGATTTTTGAAATTTTCTCATGTACAAATAATGATGCTAAACTCATTGGATAGACTCTCTCCTAATACTATTTCAACCTATATTCTTTCATCTGATCAGGTATAAAACCTCTTTAAATGGATGTTGTTAATAGGTTCTTGAAACTCATCACCTTCACAATCAGCTAGCTTATATGTCCCCATTCCAAAAGAAGAAGTAATCACAAAATTTCCAAGCCAATTTGCCTTTCTTTTCTCTCTCTTCTTGGTTTTTAGGGTTTTCTCTCAACACTAAGTCTCCAACTTGAAATGTTCTAGGTTTGATATGTTTATTGTAGTTCCTTGATATTTTGTTTTGATACACTTTCAAATTCTCGTAAGCTTGTGTTTGATTTTCTTCTAACAATTCTAATTGTTGAAGTCATGCAACCCTATAATCCTCATCATTTATCAATCCTTGCAATGAGACTCTTAAGGATAATATTTCAACCTCCAAAGGTAGAACAAGCTTTGCCCCATAAACCAAAGAGAATGGTGTTTCCCCCATTGGTTTATGAATTATTGTTCAGTAGGCCCACAATGCCAGGTTTATTTGTATCCACCAATCTCTTCTTGATTTGTCAACTGATATTTTCAATATTTTAAGGGTATTCTTATTTGTAGCTTCAGCTTGTCCATTTCCTTGAGGATAGTAAATGGAGGAAGAATGGTGTGTTATATAAAATCACATAATTCATCCACATCTTTATTCTTGAATTTTTTCCATTGTTTGTGATAATGGAATGAGGAATACCATATCTACAAATGATGTGGTTGAGAATAAACATAGAGATTTTTTTTCCCATGGCAATTGTCAATGACACAGCCTCCATCCATTTTGTAAAATATTCTGTTGTAGTTATGATGTATTTGTGACCATTGGAAGAAGGTGGGTAAATCATTCCAATAAGATCAAATCCCCATTGATAGAGAGGAAATGGTGTAATGATTGGGTGTAACTCTTGTTGGGGCACATGAATCATGTCTCCATTATATTGACATTTTGAACACACTTTGACAAAGTGGAAAGCATCCTTTTCTAAGGTTTTCCAAAAATACCCCATGCAAAGGATTTTCTTGGCTAGGTTTAACCCACTTGAATGAGACCCACAAATACCCTCGTGAATGTCTCATAAAGATAACTTTGATTCCTCATCCTCTAGAAACCTAAGTAGCATTTTTTCAAGACTTTTGTGATACAATGTGTCAGATAGGATAGTGTAATGATCCGCTTGGTGTATGAAGTGTCATTTTTGGGTGCGGGTTTGGTCTAAAGGTAAAACTTGGTCTTTTAGATAGGTAAAAATGGGTCTATACCATGGTGAGTCATGTCCATTTAGAAGACAAATGATTTGAGTTTCAAGTAGGTCAAAAGCAGGTTTCACCAACTCTTCCACCAAGAATTCATACCTAGCATTCTGACTAGACATTTCAAGTAAGGAGGCTAGAGTAGCCATAACATCTACTACTCTATTTTTATCCCTTGGGATTTGCTCAAATGTAATCAAGACAAAATATTTCTTCCAATCATATACCATCCTTTTTTCTGCCATCAACTTGTCATCCTTAGTCTGATACTCATCATTAATTTTATTGATGACTAATTGTGAATCCCCATATACTTTTAGCTCTATGACGTTCCATTCTAAAGCCATTTTAATGTCTATGATTAAAGCTTCATATTCTAAAATATTATTGTTGCATGGGAAAAAAAGTTTGTTAGAATTAGGAATGGTGTATCCCTGTGGTGTAACCAATAAAATACTAGCTCCTGATCCATGCTGAGTGTAGGATCCATAAAAATATAATTTCCATGCTTTTGCTTCCACATTGACTATCTCTGCATCTAGAAATTCTACCTGAATAGGGTGAGTAGAAAATAAAGGATTTTCAGCCAATTGATCTACTATGACTTGTCCCTTGATAGCTTTACGGTCCACATACTCAATATCAAATTCACTTAATACCATCACCCATTTAGCAATTCTTCCTATGAGGGTTGTTTTGTTAAGCAAATACTAAAAAGTGGATCAATCTTGGCAATCAACTTAACCTTGTTCATAAATGTGTAATGTTGTATTTTCTGGGAGGCAAAAACTACCACTAGACAAGCTCACTCCATGAAGCTATAATTCAACTCATACTTGATCAAGGTTATGCTTAAATAATGGATGACTCTTTCTTTACCCTTATCATCCTCCTATGCCAATAAAACCCCTAAAGATCTCTCCATTGCTAAAATGTATAATAGTAATGGTTTTCCTTTGATGGGAGGCATTAAAATGGGTGGATTTACCAATTATGTCTTTAATAGGGTAAAATATTGTTCACACTCATCATCCCATTTAAAAATAGTATCCTTGTGTAGCAATCTAGTAAAAGAGTGGCACTTTTTCACCAATTGAGAGATGAACCTTCTATCCCTTTTTTCGGATCCACTTCTATCCCTTTTTCCAAAACTATGTAGCCCAATAGCTTGCCAGATTGAACACCAAATGCACCTTTCTTTTGGATTTAACCTTACTTTAAATTTCTCCAATCTTGTAAAAATATTTTCTAGGATATGTAGATGGTATTTTATTTCATGTGATTTTGCTAATATATCATCCACATAATATTCTAGAAAGGTATGCAACATGTCATGAAATATGGTTGTCATTGCCCTTTGATAGGTTGCTCTAGAATTTTTAAGACCCAAGGGCATAACATTCCAACAAAAAGTACCCCAAGGTAAAGTGAAAATGGTCTTTTCTTGATCCTCAGGTGCAATTCTAATCTGATTGTAGCCACTAAATCCATCCATTAATGAAAACATTAAATGTCATGTTGTCAAATGCACTATAGCATAAATGCTAGGTAATGGAAAATCATCCTTAGGGAAAGCAAGGTTAAGATCTCTAAAATCCATGCATACTCAAATAGATTTATCATGTTTATTAATAGGTACAATATTAGAAATCCATTCTGCATAAGATATGACTCTTATGAAGCCAAATTTTAGTAACTTTTCCAATCCCACCTTAACTAATAAGTCACATGGGGTACATTTTTCTCAACTTTTTCTTCACAAGTTTTACTTCGGGCCTCACATTAAAGTGGTGCATTATGAAACTTGGATCCAATCCTAGCATATCAGCATAGGACCATGCAAAGTTGATTTGTTTTTCATGAAATAATTTGATGAAATCCTTCCTTTCTATTGGAGTCAATAATGCTGCTAGATGGATGAATTTATGTTCCAATTTTGTGCCAATGTTAACCTTTTCTATTGGCTCAATTAAGATAGGAGATCTCTCTTCTTGATGTTCAAGTAAAGTATCCAATCTCTCTTCCTTCGGTGCCACAATTGGGTTTTCACCTTTGGAAACATCCATTATTTTTACATTTTTGGGGTCTAGTACTGCCACATTGTGGTTTTCACCACTATACCTTTTCATTTTTTTTATTTTTTTTATTTTATCTTGTGAATTAAGAGATTGGAACCTTGTTTCCATCATCATGTTCAGATTGAATTTGTTTCTAGAAGATGGCTCAACCACATTAAGGTATTGGGGCATAGCATTGTCATTGAGAAAATAGAGTAAGTCATTAGGTTCAGTCAAGTCCCAGTCAATAAGCTCGAGATGAATAAGGGATAAGGAATCATTAGGTAATTTTTCATTTGCATGGTTCAAGGACATGAATTCATTTGAAGGTTGGTACATTGTATCTCTCAAGTCAATAACATGTGCTTGTTCGCAGTGTTCCATAGAAGTTGGATCAAAATTCTATTCACTAGAATCCTCGCAGATTTCCATGGGAAAAAATACATGTGGATTAAATCTAATGTTTGAATCTCTCCCCCATGAAGGTACCCATGGTTCACCTATCCATTGATTGTCACTAGATTCTTATCCTACATTTGATTCTTGAGAAATAATTGGCACATGTGTAGAACTTGACCCTTGATCCATATTGGCTTGATTATCTGCATTAAGAATCTTCAGATAGGGAGTCCCATTCATATTCTCCAGAGTCATCTTCACTCTCAAACTCTAACATATGTACATGCTCATAAGAATCATGAGTATTATTTGAACTAACTCCTTTATCTTGATACCCTATTCCTAATTTTTCATCCTTGGATCTCCAAGGAGGTTGGACAGGTTATAGTAAGCCTTTATTTTTTTATTCCTAAGGGTCCTCTTCCCTTGTATCCCATCTTTTTCATTATTTAAAATCCTTTTCCATATTGATCAATTTGGATATTGACATGTTGCACTCTTTCAATGGGAACATTTGAACTATCCTCATCTTTATAGAGTCATTGTAAGACTTCATTATCTTATTTTTCTATGATTGATTGGTCACTCTCTCACAAAATGAGAGTTGTATTTTTTGGGTGAATGAGAACTTGAAGGTACCCTATGTGTCTTTGGAGAAGTGGGTAAATCAAATAAGGAAACAAAAGATTCCCCCACTCCTTTCAAATTGATTTTGCATTTTTTTTCAAATTTATGCATCAACTCAGTCATCTTTTGATAGTTGTCCTTTTTGGTTTGTTCTCTTTCATCCTTATAAGGTCTCAAAGTTTCTTCCCTTGGTGTAGAAAATTTTACTAAATTTTCATTGGAACTTTCACCTTCATAACTAACTTTCTCTTTTCCCTTAGTTGATGTAGGTAAGTTAGTTTAATTAGGATTTGAAGTAGATGTAGCATTTAATGTCCAATTAAGACCTTCTTCTTTGGTTTCTTCCATAATGACACTATGAATAAATCCTTCTCTATTATATGAAATAAATAACTCATGAAGATGTTTCACCATATTACAATATTGAAAGGGATTTTAATATCCTCCAATATTTATTTCTTCACCCATGTATGGAAACTTGATACATTGATGATAGGTTGAAGGCACCGCTTGCATTTCATGAATCCATGGCCTTCCCAATAAAATATTATAAGTTAAGTTCATGTCAAGGACTTGAAAAATGGTATCTTTCTAGATTGGACCCACTTGAATGGGAAAAACCACCATTCCTTTAGAAGATCTCTCCTCCTTATCATAAGATTTTATAGTTATTTATTTTTTGGGATCAATAGATGACTCAGATAACCCTAAAGCTTTGACTGGGTTCAAGGTGTAAATGTTTAGATCAGCTCCTCCATCAATGATGACTCTTTTAACATGGTGTTTTTGAATCAAAACCTCTACATGCAATGGGAGATTTTGAGGATGGTTTGTGTACATGTCATCTTTCTCTGAAAATGATAAGCAATGAGGTGCTATGAGATGACCCACCATGTTTGAAAACCTTTCTTCTTCCAAATTTTCAGGAATGGTAGTTTCCACAAGAGCTTTCTCCAAGATTTCTTTATGATTGGGAGAAAGTTTCAATAGCTCCAAAATGGAAATTTGAGCTGGAGTCTTTTGTAGTTGATCCACTAGACAATAAGGCCTTGTTGAAGAAGATGCTTGTTTAGCCAAAGTAGTTTCTTTTGTAGGACCAAAAGTTCTAGGGGCACTTCCTTGTAGGGTAATTCTTGCTGCTTTCCCCCTGTAGGGTAATTCTTGCTGCTTTCCCCCTAGTAACAACATTAGAGGTCTCTTTGTTAGGATGTTCTTTTACCACCACAACATTGATAGTATTATAATGTTTGGATAGGGCATTAATAGTATTATCATAACTATGGGTAAAGTTGACTTTGTTATTACCTCTTGAGTTATTTCCATTTTTACCTCCATTGTTGTTAGCATTTGAAGATTCTCCTTTCTCATTCTTAAAGAAAGGGGTTTTGGATTCCTCGTGATCTTCATTGGTTTGAGGCCCTTCCACTTTAATCACACCATTATCAATAAGGTCTTGCACCACATGTTTCAAGAGAATTCAATAATTTGTCTTATGTTCTTGATTTCTATGATATTCACAATGATTTGACTCACTCCACGATGAGGGTTTCATTTGTGGTTCATAGGGCTAAGCCCTAGGTAAGTCAATAATATTATTCGCAATGAGGGTTCTCAAAGCATTTTCAATTGGTTCAACCAAGAGTGTGAAATTCCTTCTAGGAGATGGAGAAAAGAAGGGTTTAGGCTTGTTAGCCTCTTGATTGTTCCCCAAAGTTGTTATTATTGAAGGGAACTTTGGGTGCTTGATTTACATTATTAGCTTGATTGGATCCTCTCATGAGATTAAATGGAGTAGAATTTAAGTTATTTTCTTCCACAACTCCATCATTAACTATACCCTTGTTATTATTCTTCATCCGAAACCGTTTGTTGTTAGGAGGAGCCCTATTATTGTTGTTATTGGAAGTATTATTATTGGTATTCTTGTCTTCCTTGTAGAGTTTGATTTCTCCAATTTTTACTAATACTTCCTCTGTAGTAACTCCATTCTCAATTAATTCTTGGAAAGAATGTTGGCATTGTCACCTCAATCGATAGTTCATTTCGGTATCAAGCTATTGATGAAGATGTCCATTTTTTCCTTTTCAGGCATGCTTTGAGGGTATCTAGCAAATACCACTCTCTTTCTTTGTAGGAAAAGAAAGAATCCTTCTCCCTCATGTTGTTTTGTGTTGCATAAATTAATCATTGTGACTTCATTTTTAATATTTTAAGAGTATTGTGTCACAAATTTGGAAGCCAATTCTTCCAAAGTGCGAATACCGGAGGGGAGTTTTGAAAACTGCTCCATCGTCATTCCTCCAAGGCTTCTTGTAAATAGCCTCATTAAATACGTTGTATCATGCATGAGCTCCAAGATCAACGCACAAAATTACCTTAAGTGATCTTGGGGATCAGATGCTTCTTCATATTTATCATACTTAGGAAAAATGACATTACTAGGGAATAGAACCATAATTAGGGTTTTATCAAATGGAAATGGACACAATGCTTTGATAGAAAAGGGTTTAGGAGCCCCCATTTTCTTCATGCTATCAAAATACGTTTGAAATAAATTAAATTGATTTTTCATGATTTCAATAGGGTTGGTCTCATCTTCTTTTTGTTTCAACTTATCGACATCATAATCATGAGGGAGTTTTGTCCACGCTTGTGATAAGTCTAGGAAGTATTTTTCCCTATCTCTTTCCAAAACTTTGTCCATGAGTTTCATAAATAATGTTCTTTGTATCGCTTAATTGAATTTTTCTTTGATAGCCTCTTCATCATTAGGGTTATTGTTACCTCCATTATTATTGTCTACCCCTTGGTTGTTAGGGTCAATTATTATTCCATTAGCCCTATTGTCATTAACCTCACCATTTCCATTATTTTTATTATTAGTGTTGTCCTTGCTGGCAAGGTTAATGAGGTAGGGATCCATATTTACAAAAGGAAAAGTCATCCTATTTAGTTCTACCTCTTTTTTTGGTTCAATTATTTGTTGTGAAGAGGTAAAGATATCACTTGGAAAAGGAATCTCTTACCTTAGATAGGTGTCGTCTAATTGCAGGGTAGAATTTATGTAATGGGATCTAGTGAAAGTCGGCATGAGCATAAACCAACAATTTCTTGGCTTTTATCCCCTTTTGATCAATCCCTTAAATGATTTTTTGAATTCTCTGAAGATGAGGGATTTTGATCAATGTAATGTTATAAACAGGTAGAATGTCCAAATGGGTATCCAAATATGTAATTCAATTTTTTTCAAACCCTCGGGAAATGACCCCTGTTCTTCTATCTCAATCTGCACGCATGACTTGGCTTGATGTTACACATGACTTTTTTGTTGCTTAAACACTTACTAGAAAGATATTATGCACAACTTTAGGATATAGCATGCGGCGTTTAACCGTTAGCACATGACACTTCACTGCTGTACATGACAATTGGAGAGTGACTATGCATAGGATAAAACTTAGTACACGTCTCTTCAGTTGGATTAGGAAGCACAAAAATGTTGACACACATGAAAATATTCCTTGTACGTGTCACTAACTAGATAAAGTTTACCTGCCACCATTTTTGATGAATTTTAAAAATTTAAAGTTTGTGATCAGATGTCTAAGCTGATTTCTTGTTTGAAAATTTTAGAAACAACCACAACACACATAGAAAAATTGTTTCTATACCTTAACCAATACAGAGTGTATGTTCTCAGACATTATAATGGGTCAAAACAAGAAGTTCTTCCAAGCAAGCTACCTAAAGTTAATTTTGGCTCTTAATCATAACTTTACAAGGTAGGCTTACTACTTTAACAGGGTTTGTAAGTATACATCCGTTCAAAAAAATGCAAAGTCTCTTATACACTTATTACAAGGGCCTCCCACACACATAAAAACATGATTTTGCACAATCCCGAAGGACTACTAGATGAGGTGAAGATTCTTAGCAATTATTTGTCACTCGATCCTTTTGAGGATGAATGCGTTTATATTATAGTGGGTCAGATCTTATCATGGCTAAAGTGATTGTCTCCCACTTGGTCCATTCCCTCTCACCATCCTCGTAAGGCTATTCTTGGGAGGTAGGCCCTCTAAAGCTCTATCATGTTCATTTGGAAAGCAATAATGAACTAAGTCAAGAAGGTTGGTGAATTTGATTCACTCAAAGAGTGAATAGCATATCCCTACTAATTTTCTTAATTCCAAACACTTCGAACACAAACTGTAAATCTCAAACCCCTTTGACAAGGAGGTTTTTAGAAATGAAATTTTTGGTTCATTACTACCTTTCTTTCTATCACTCAAATCCAACATTTTTGACTTTTTTTATCAACTTTGAAAAGTTGAGAGAATATACCTAATGTTTTCCTTGAGTGAACAATAATATGCTTTTAATTACTAGATTTTTGGAAATGGAATTTTCCACAATTTAAGCAAGTGCAAGATTGATTAGAAAAATACTTTTTCCATGTAGATAGCAAAGGCTTGGCGCATTTTTTAGGATTTTCTTTTTATTTTTTTCTTATACTCACCTGGTGGTGATCGTTCCCTCTCCTTCTCCTCCAATAATTCAGCCAACAAAGCCAACAAAGTGAAGAAAAATGAAACCAAATTGACAAAAAATTCAATCTCCTTTTCAAATTTTACAAGAAATGATGTTTAAAGAACTTAAGGAATGCAATCAAATTAAAGTTGGAAATTTTTGTTTATAAGAATTACTAAGTTTAACAAAATGTTCATATAATGCTTCTTCTTTTTCTAAATTTTCCAAAATAATGGCATTAAAGGTTTCCTTTGCATTTTTGTTCAAAAACCTTACCTCTTTATTCTCCCTTTTGATCCTTTGTTCTAGTTTCTAGACCTTAGGATGCCTATTCATCTGTAGAAACAGAAAACAAAGAATGTCAATTATCATATTTTAATAATCTGCCACTTGAAAAATAAAGAGAGTTATACACATCATTTAATAGCTTGTACGCGATGCTTTACTAATTTCTACGTGCAACTTTAAACTACTGTAAGAGTTATTTAACAAGTTACTACACGTAACTTTAAGCACTGATAGATGTAAAATTGCATGCAAAGGAAATAAAATAAATAGAAAGTGTGAGACATAAAATATTGTACGTGGTGTTTGAAAGGTTGTAGGCGTGATTTTATTCTCTGTAAGTGCGACAATTTGTCTGACAGGCATTGCTTTGCTCTTCTACGCGGTGAATAAAGTGATCTTACATGCAGCTTTGTTGTTTGTAGGCGTGAAGATTTATCTCATATGCGTCACTTTGCCGGCAACCAACAAAATTGACAAGAAAATATACAAAATATGCAAAAATGGATGAAAAATAGAGATTAGAGTCCTAAAGCCTCACAATGGGTGTCATTTGTGTATATATAAACTATACCTTCATAAAATTAGGGTGCAATATATCAATTATATGGAAAGAAAAGTACAATTTAATCTAAATAATTGACAAAATAACATTTAGCATTCCATGGCTCTCTAACTAAGCATGCTAATGAAGCTCTCAGCATTATTCTCCATTAGTGACAGTCCTAGAATGAGAATTGATGTGTGATGATGCCTAATCTAGCTCACAAATCTCAAATTAAAATGCAATTTAATTCAATTATGCTCAAATTACTCAAATTATTCTCTCAAATGCTCTCAAATTGCTATGATCTCAATGAATTTCTCTATAGTGTAGAGGCAATTGCTCATGAATGTCTAGGATTCTTAATGCTTTCAAAATGCATAGTATTTATAGGATTTCCCAAGGGTGGGGGTAGAGTTAAGTTTATCATGATCAAATCTTGGTTGAGTTCAAGGCTTTCAAATGGTTTCAAATGGGGAGACCATCTAAATGGTGGTCTCAAAGGTTGGGACAGAGAGACAAATTGAGTGGTGAGGATTTTGAAGATTAAAATGAGTGATCAAGATTGCAAAGTTTGGAGTGATCCATGTGCTTTCAATCCTTGATTCTCATTGGCTATTCAAATTATTTTCCCCTTTGTTGAAGGAAATTAGGATTTAATCAATTCAATTAATTAATTAAATTAGTCATGTAAGGGAATAGGTTGATTTTGATTTTTGATTTAAACTATACAACTAATTGACTAAATCAATTATATAGCTTTGATTTATCCCTTTTAGACTTATATTTAATTAATCAATATATTTATTAATTGATCCTCTGATTTTATGTGATTTAGTCCCTTTTGATTGAATTAGTCCATTTGATTTGATTAAGTACACCTAACCAAATTTAGGTGTCTATAGGATGAAACAAAATTTGTTACCTTTAGAGGAACCTCTTCCGGGAGAATTGTGTACCTGTGCAAGAATATGGTTGGTAGATGGAAGGAATTTTTTGATGGCATGATGGATAATAATGTATGTTTTTCTTTAGTAACTAAGGAGTCTAAGAACAATGTTTTGGTAGAAGAACATCCTAAGGAAATTTTTGGATTTTTGAATGAGTATGCTAACATCATATCTGATAATGTACCTGATGGACTACCACCGATAAGAAGTATTAGTCATTGTATGGATTTGATACCAGGAGCTAGTTTACCAAATAAAATAGCATATAGGATGGTACCAACAGAAAATGAAGAAATCAATAGGCAAGTGAAAGATTTGTTGCAGAGAGGGTTGATCAGACAAAGTTTGAGTCCATGTGCAGTACTTTTTGTATTGGCACCTAAGAAAGATGGACAATGGAGGATGTGTACTAATTCAAGATCCATTAATTAGATTAAAATTAAGTACCGGTTTCCTTTACCTAGGATGGATGATTTGATGGATTTTTTGAGTGGAGCTAAGTATTTCACCAAGATTGACTTGAAAAGTGGATATCATCATATTAGTATGGATTTTGTGCTTGGTTTTCCAAGAACACAGAGAGGATTTGACTCAATTTTTTTAGTTGTAGATAGATTTTCTAAGATTACACACTTTATTCCTTGTAAGAAGACTACAGATGCAGTGCATGTAACTAATTTTTTTTTTCAAAGAGATTGTGAGATTACGTGGATTATCTAAGAGAATTGTATACAATAGGGATAACCAATTTTTTTGTTATTTTGGAGGACACTTTGGAAGAGGTTGAAAATTAATTTGAAGTTTAGTTCTACTTTTCATCCACAAATTGATAGATAGACAAAACTTGTGAACATGATTTTAGGGAACTTATTGAGGTGTTTAGTTGGAGATAAGCCTGGAAATTGAGTTTTAGTTTTACCTCAAGTAGAGTTTTCTTACAATAATTCAGTAAATAGGAGCACGGGGAAGACAACATTTGAAGTGGTTATTGAGTTTAATCGTAAGGGAATAGAAGAATTAAGGGATATAAGTCATGAAGTTAAGAAGAGTGCTGAAGGAGAGAAGTTTTTTGAGGTTATAAAGTCATTGCATAAATGAGACATCATTTGGAGGAAATGAATCAAGTTTATAAAAGGAGAGCTGAAAGGAAGAGGAGACATAGGCAATTTCAAGTGGGAGATGAAGTTATGTTGTATTTGTAGAAGGGTAGATTTCCTATTGGTACTTATAATATGTTGAAGATGAATAAGTTTGGTCCTTGTAAGATCTTGAGGAGATTTTAGGGAAGGCTCATGAAGTGGAGTTACCTAAGGACATGGATATATCACAGTTTTCATTGTTATTGATTTGTATCATGAATTAGGTTACGATGGTATTGAGGATTCAAAGATTGGACAACATTATCCTATGAAGAAGTTGGAAAAATAGAGAAGATTTTGGATAGTAGAGTTGGTCAGAGTACAAGATGTAAGAAATATATGGAATATCTTGTCAAGTGGAAGGATCGACCAGTGGAAGATTCTTCATGTATTTCTAAGGCTGACATTGACCAATTTGGTTTTCCTTTGGCCCCAACAAAGTGAGGGACTTGTTGGTTGTTTTTTATGCTGTGATAACTGGACAACAACCTTTTCAATTTGCAATGGATATTTAAGAGTAGCCAACTCCATGTAGTTCACAATAGAATGAAAAGTACCAACTAACAAGGATGTGGGTCCATCCTTCTACGCTTTATGTTTTGAAAAACCAAGGGGGGGTCACCCTTCAACACCTTCAAATATTTAGTAAGGCACTAATCAGGAATAGATCTCACATAAGCTCAACACAACCGGGAGATACTAGGTGACCGACTAATCACCCATTGAACATCGTCCTTGAAGTGGAGCATGAGATTGGTACAAAACCACAAACCACATAAAACATTAGATATGTTAGAGTTTATATTTAATTTGCAGTTAATAGCCAAGACCTAACCAAATATGGATCAATACAGAAGATACTACTCAATGATCAGTGCTTTATCCATTGGGCAATCCCCTTTAAGCAAGGTCATAAATACAACAATCAAATTTTGTCATAGATTCCAAGACATAAACACAATAATTCCAAATCAATACTGCTTATAAAAATCCTTCTGTAGACAACCAAATGAACTTATGTCACATCCACAGTATCATTTAATCTGATCCTATATCAGAACTGAAGAATGATAACATATACATAGATAAAATATATGCAAAGAATAAAAAAATTTAGACTTCACAAGACTGACACTAAGGAGAGATTTGAATCTAGAATTATCATAAGTATGAAGAATCACATCACTGTACTCAAATTTACAATCAGACATAAACCTCTTTAATAAGCTGGAAAAGACCAAAGAAAGTTTATTCTATCTGAAACAAAACTAGTACAATCAATGAACTATATCCCTAATGAAACCAACAACATAATGGAACCTCCTGGAGCTAATCATAGCTAAATATCTCTATGGAGAACAAGAATTCAGAACCCTATACCAATGGTAAAAATCTGAATATAAAGCCAAAGAAGAAGGTTTCCAGATCTGTCCGGGAAACACCACCTGTCTTATTTGCTTTAACAAATTTTGAGTTGAGTCACTCTTTCTTCATTTTTTTCAAATCAGTTTGATTTTTCACTCAAATGGATTGCAAAAATGAAATCCTCATCCTGAGACCTTTCCAATGGTATATTACACTTGTTTTTTCTGAGAAGATTTGTCCACTAAATCATTAAATAAAACTTTTCCCTCATGTGCACATTCAGTTTAAATTTTTAATTTGCATATCATTTCTATAGTTCAAACTATTGAATTGTGATTATATCCTTTATCCTTTTTAATTTTTTTAGTGCTTCTTATCATCTGTTTTAACCTTTATTTCAACCTCCTTCTACCCAGACTTCACCAGAATTTTCCATGTGTCAACCTCTGATTAGTCTGGAAGAGCCACCTCTGCACCTACATGATCTTACTCTACCTGGGACCACCACCTGTCTAGGTGCCACATGTCACGCATGCATAATGGATTAATGCTTAACCTCCTTTCATATTTCCCTTTTATCCATGAAGCGAACCATTGATTTCATCTACCTTGGGATGCTTTCCACCTTAGATGCCCTCCTGTGCGACACACCTACCACATCATTACCACCTGAACTACCTTGTTGTCAGCCGCACCATGTGTCGCACAGGTGTAATGGCTTGAAGATATCTGCCTTGAATCTTTCCTTTAAGCCATTTTTCTCACCATTGATCTCCTTTGCATCAGGATGTGTGTGCGATCCATTGTCTCTGCTACCATGTCACCTGCCAAGTCATCCTTGCAGGCTCCACCAAAACCTATTCTTTTTGTGCCTGAAGTCATCCACTTGTTGGGCATGGTTACCAAGGAGCTCGCCCAAGCATGACGCCTAGAGCCTCCAAGATCTTTCTTCATATTACATATTATGTATTTTACCTTATAAACACTAAAGAACTTCATTTTATGGTCAATGTGAGACTAAATTCCCAAGTTGTTTTAAATTTATTCCACTTATGCAACCAAAATTTGTTTTCATTAACTAGCTATTAACTAGTCATAAACACCCAAGGAACTGCATGGTTGCCCAGAGCTCTCTAGCTCCTTACTCACACTGCATACTAAGTGATTTAATATAAAAACATAATAACATTCCACCCACCTTGCATGTGAGATTAAAAATCAATATAACTATGCAAATAAATAGCTCACACACGCCCTGCGCAACCTTCCTCTTAAACATACAGACTCCTTTTCATTATGCGTAGACTTTGTTGGTACTCCTAAATTTGAAACAAATTTGGAGTGACCATGTTAAATTTTTTAGTTGAGAAAAGTGAGTACCCTTGAAATTTTGTGTGAGAAGGCTCAATTAGAATGATTGAAAAGGATGCCTGGATGATTTTCATGAGGTACAAATTGGGAAAAGGCTTCAATGCCTTTCATTTGACATATGTAGTGGGTCCCAACACCTAAATTTCAAATCTGACATGTTTATGGAGTAGTCATTTTGAGGGGGTCACCTAATTCTGCATTTTGCTAAAGTGTCATTTTGCTGTCCGGGGCCTAGTTTGCTTTTGAATATCTTACAGCCTGTAATGTGTCATGACCCGCCACGTTGGGGATGTTGAGTATGTGTATCAGAGAACCTACCTGTCGAATCCCAAGTCATTTCGATATGTTTTGACTAGATTTCAAATCCCTCAAAGTTGGTAATTTACTGTTGTCATGCATTGTGCAATTGATCAGAAATCTGAATAGCCCATTTTGAGTTCTTGAAAATATGTACCCGGGTGAACATTTTGGATAATTGGCTTGTCCCTCATATTGTAAACATAGGAGTGAATCTATTTGAAGATTCACAGATTCCTGCCAATCCATTTATCCACTTTGCCAGAGCCTTTCCGTTTCCAATTTAATGAAGTTTCTCTGAAAATCCAAAATTCAGAATTAAATGGCATACTTTGTGGTTTCCCTGTTTACACCCGGTTCAAGGTCAAGCATAATTGAATATATATTTGCATTTTAGACCTAGGAATGAACCCCTTTGAAGATTTCCATATTTTGATCAATCCAGTTGATCACTTTTCCAAATTAAATCCAAATCAGTTTCCTGCATATTTGCATTGTTTAAGTTCAGGAAGTGTTTTGATGCTACTTTTGCAGATTGGTATCAATTGAGCTGTTTGCTTTCAGAATAAGTTAACTAAGGATTCATGTTCTACATATGAAATTCAATCAGGCTCCAGAGGTTGAGCCTCTAAAAGATCTTTTTGATGACCCTATGAGTCCAGTTTCGGAGGCAGTTTGTTCAGTTTGTAGTGCGGAAAAGAGTTAAGCTTTCAGAATGGCCATTTTGCAGGAGTGATATCTTTCTTTCTGAAAGATATTTTCAGGGTCCGATTGTGGGAACATCCTCATTGCATATGAATTTACTATGTGACCTAGTGGTGAAATTTCAGAGCTTGTTTCAATGTTTTTGCAACGGTCGATCTGAAGGGGATTTATGTTATTTCCGCATTTGTACATATGTAGTTTTCTGGAAGGCTAAGTTTGCACTGTTATATCTTGTGCCTCAAGATGAATCTGGTGAATTCCTTCTGCATGTGTATTAAATGGTAATCAATGAATCATTTTTCCAAGTGACGAGGTCTGATTACTTGTTTCAGTAAATTTTTAAAGGCAGCCCCAAAGGCTAATTACCATTAATGTGATCAAACGGCATAAGTGTCAAAATAATTATAAAGACCACTGGTTTGTACTTAATGTTCAAAATTTTAAAATCGGAAAGGATGGACAAGAGGCATCAGCTACAAGAGTGCTTTCAAATATGCAAAGCAATAATTAATGCCTTCCACCATTCAACATTTTGTCGAATTGTTCATATTGACAGAATTGTGTTTTTAATGCCAGTTGCATTTTCATTTGGGATGGCTTGCAACTACAAAGTCAGAGAACATTCTAGGTTTATTTTTTTCTTGAATGGATGTCAACACCATTTTTACAAAAGTATCCATTAAGGCACGAACAAGGGGGATGTGTGCTAGATTGCGGCAACTAGCTTGTGCCAGCCTGTCACATGTATCTTAAAGTTTCTAAAAGCTTATCAACAAATATTTTTGGTTGAGAATCCTGGCAAGGAAATTAACTTTTGAAATCACTCCACAAAGAAGCTTGTTTGTGACCGGTCCGAATGGAAGTGGTAAGTGTTCAACATTTCATGTTTTTCAAGATCTAAGGAATCAACCCAAATTTCTTCAAACTTTTAGAAAAAGGCCACAAATCTGCACAATTTGCAAATAGAGACCAGCATGGATACCTTGCACAATGAATGACAAGGTAATTGTTGCACTGCCAATACCAATGAGGAGATACTTGGCGCAAGAGGTGAAAGAATTAAAACATTTAAAACAGGGGAACATTATAAATGAATAAGCTCATGTTTTAAATACAACACATGTCTGAGAATGCCTACATTAAGCCTGTGCAAGTATTGAATGGAGTTTTAAAAACTCTCAAATTGCAAACACATTGCCGGCTGCTGCGATGAAAATGGAGGGAATGTTTTCACTGTTTGTTTAAAGAGTTACAAAGTGAGACCACAGCAGGCTGTGATAACATTTGGGGAAAGGTTTTTTGAAAGTTTTAAAGTAAGATTGCAGATTTTAAAACATTTAATTTAAAACTACTTTGCAGTCCAATGTTCCCAGCCATGTTTGCGCAGGTATTGAGGGAGGTTTTAAAGAATGTTTTGTTTTAAATTTGTACAAAATGAAACCACAAAGCAGCTTGCAATAACATTTGGTGGAGTAAAATTCAGATTTTTTAAAACTTTAAAATCAAAAACTACATTGCAAAGAAGCACTTCCAGCAGTCGGCGATAGAAATTGGAGGAGATGCTTGAAGTTTGTGGAAAGTTTTAAAGTGAAAATATGCAGAAGTAAAACCATAGGGAGGGGCATTTTGACCCATGGAAAAAGTTTATGGTCTTCATTTGCAAAGAGATGTCACCATTAATGAGCAGTTTTTATAGAAAGTTCCCAGAAAAATGCAAAATAGTGAGTTTCCTTTGTCCCACATTCACTCTGCAAAGGCCATTTTTGATGTTTATATACCAAAACACTATCTTTGAAGGTAAATAAGAGATCCCAAAGGCTCTTCACGGGTGTTTGAGGGTTGGAGGAATGGAACTATGGAAAAACCACAGTGTTTTGTGATGAATTTCGAAAATCACTTTAAAACCATGAGATCCATTATCCCACATTCATCCCACAGTTGAAATCTAAAATGTTTATCAGGAAAGATGAAAACATAGTCATTTGAAGGAAGCAGAGGAGGCTATCCACGCGTGTGCCCAGTCATCTAACCACCTCAGTTTCCATGCCTGAAATTGAAGGAAGGTAAATTTTGACGAAAATGGACACTTGACGTTGGTCGCATGGTCGCGAGAAGGTCCCAGTCGCTCAGTCGGGAGACAAATTGAAGATCACCGCCAGAATTTAGAGACTTGGCGACTCACCGCTAGCGGTTAGTCACGCAGTCGAAAGATGACAGAGTTAACCGCCAAGACTTGGCGACTAACCGCTAGCGGTTAGTCGCGAAGTAGCCGAGTGACAGAGATGACTGCTGCGACATGGAGGTAGCTGCTGGTCGCATGGTCGCAGATGGGAATTAGCCACCGGATGTTAGTCGCGAGGTCACCCAAGGTTGACTGTTGAGGTAAAATTACTCGCGACTTAGAAACTAAGGCTTGTCGCATGGTCGCCAGATTTAACCATGGTTAGCAAAAATGTTCAAAGACTTAGAGACAAAGGCAGAAGGCTAACTGGGGTTAAAGGCACAGTCAAAGAGCAGTTTATGACAGCGAATCAGAGGGTGCCACATGTCAATTTTTGGTGACTTCTGGGCAAATAGGTAGGAAATAAAGATTTCAAAATGATTTAAATAATATGTAGATTTTTAAAAGGTAAAGTGCATAGTTTGCAAATATATATTTTTATTTTGCAAAGTATTTGAAAAATGCATTCTGGGAAGATGTTGCAACACATGAAGATCAAATTTTTGTAGAATAAAGAATCAGATTTGGACAGAATGAAGATCAGAGAATGAAATCTAATTTGCACAAACGGATAAAATAGAATGCACATTTATGACATTTAAAATTAGATTTGTTAAGAGCTTTCTGGGATGATTTTTGAGAAGATATTTTCAAAGGGGGATATGACTGGATTTTAATGATATTTTGCAAATGAAATCAGATTTGATGGACTTTTCAGTGGAAGAACGAAAGAGCTGTTATAAGGATAAAATCAGATATTTTCTTAGACAAGTGGAGTTGAAAATTGATTAAATCAATCAGCTATTTTGAAAAGAAGGAATTGGTGCAAATCAAATTTGAAGAGAAGGATAGGTGTTGGCTAGATAGAATTTTTAGGGTTTCTTCTCTTCTATATCTTTCTTTCTTTTCTTAGTTGTAAGGGTTCCTTT